>JAPYZE010004453.1:0-12702 GCA_030522805.1 Leptomastidea abnormis
CAGATCCGAAGGATCCGGATCCATGGAGTACCCGGATCCAAGATCCGGATCTTACGGGTATGAGATCCGAATCCAAGATTCGGATCTTATGAGATAGATTCGGATCCTTATTTTTATATGTAAAAAATGATAAAAAAAGAAAAAAAAATAAGGATCCAGATCTGTCTCATAAGATCCGGATCTTGAATTCGGATCTCATACCCGTAAGATCCGGATCTTGGATCCGGGTACTCCGTGGATCCGGATCCTTCGGAATTGAGATTCGGATCCATCCGGATCTCGGGATCCAAGTCGTCGGGTACTCAAAGATCCGGATCTGAATTGGCAGCCCTACTAAAAACCGCTTTTAAAAGCTATTTATATAAAATTGACATATTAGCTCATATGATGGCTGACAGATTTTTTTTTTGTTTTTACAAAAATATTTTTACTACAATTAAAAAAATTATAGCTTCTTAAAATATAATAAACATAATTGAATTGGCTCTAACAATTTTTGAAGAATTTTTTTCAAAATACATATGTATCATAAAAAGATTATATTACCAATACCTGTAAATACATATTTTTACTTGAATAACGTAATTCGAAAATCACTATTATTATACGCGCACTCTATTCTGACCTTTATCTGTACAGGTAATATTCAGTTTTTAATGTCATATTTTTTTCAAGTACAATTAATTAAAAATAATCTATTTTTTAGTTTGCAATCTTACTCATCAGTTTTATGACTTTAGATTCTTTATAATTATTTTTCAAAATTACATTTTTCACATCATAGCCAATCGCAACACGAATAGTTCGAGGAGCGATCCATCTCACCATTTTTTTTTACAATTAGAGGATAAACTAGATGATAAATTTTGTAATTTTGTGGTTCAAAAAGACCCTTGTAATCTTTTTGTTATTAAAGCTCTTGCAAGTACATTATAATTTTTGTGACATTTAAAATTTTAAAGTAGCTATGTTATAAAATATTCATCTTTTATTTTCACACTTGTTAATTATTTTAAATGATAATATACGATATGTAATTACTTAATAAAAAATAAGGTAAATATAATTTTATGAACATCTTATTCTGCAACTAGAGCATAGATAATCTCTGTCATTTTATCATTTTTATCAAGTAATTTAAACTCTTCAGTGTCACTGACATCTTTAGCATGTGTTCTGATGTATTTTATTGCCTTAACTTTTAAAACGTTAAAGTCCATACGATAACTGTAAATTAAAATTTCTATAACATTATGAATATTCATATTATCATCATAATATGATAAGCATAAATCTTTTAGTTTTTTAATTTGATATTTTTCTGCTGCTTCCAATATATCACTCACTAAATTTTCTATATTTTCAACTTTACCTGTATACATGAAGCGAAGCATTTCTCGGATTGCTTCATATCCAATGTCGATAATTTTTATTTTATTTTCTACTTTTTCTATCATTTCAGTTTCAATCGAAGCTGCAAACACCGGACTTTGAGCAAACAAAATAAATTTATGTACTTGAAATATTTTTTTACATGGTGCAATAATAATAAAATCACTAAATTTTCCACTCTCAAATAACTGATCAAAAGTATCATATGTTTTCTTGATTGTATCAAGTTTTATACGTTCACTATTACCTAGAGTAGAAATACTTTTTAGATCTGTAACGTATTTATGACAAATAATTTCACATAAAACAGTAAAATTATCTGGTAATATTTCATCCTCCAAATTTGATGCTACTGCAGTAATACATAGAATTTCTTCAGTGTTTTTTGATTCTTCTTCTATGCATTCGATCTTTTTATATTTTGAATCGAATATAATCAACCTAATTGTAATTTTATACAAATCAAATATTTTTACAGGATTTTTGTTAAAATCAAGGCTGATTTTGTTTTCTTCAATTTCGTAAATTATATTGAAAGAAACATTCAATTGACCTTTAGATAATGTAAATGTAGATGAACCTAAAGAATTTTTGTCTGAAGAATGTTCCCACTTAATTTTCCACAAATACTTATATTTATCTTTCACTAGTTTTGTCACCGAAAACTGTTCAATATTTAACATGTCAAGATCGTCCATTATTTTAATAAAAGTTTGACTCTACTTCCGATCGTACGTCTACAGTATAACTCTTATACTGATGTACCAAAATGTAACGTGTAACTTTTTCTTTCTTTTTATGACTTTCGGTAAGTATTAGAAGCTACGATTTTAAACAACTTGTACAGATTTATTTGCGTCCTATATTATTGTAAAAAGGTATAAAATATAAACAATTTAAGATATACTTAACAATATGCTTGTGCACTGGTAGCATTGCTTCGTATAATTCTTTTACCTTGTCAGTTAATCGTGTGCTAAATATGCAGCTAAAAGTTACGGCTTTTGCATGCATATGAGGTAAGTCGTGAAAAAATAAAAAGTACAGAGATTACACTTGCGTGTAGCTTGCTTTCGTTAAAATTTTTTATGTTTTTACACGATTTTATACTTACAAAATGCGGTAACTGTGGAAGAAAAAATTTTCAACAGTAAAATTTAACAATTTATGCTAACTTGATTAAGCTGGTCTCCCATAAAGTTTTCCTTGAAATATTTTTTTCAAGCTTTGTATCTTTTATATTTTTATTTATATTTTCAATTCAAAATTTCTTTCGATAAACATGTTTCTTAATAAAATTTAAAAATTATTTTAATGCATTATAAATATTGTCAATTTCCTTGTATTTCATTTACCTTCTCAGCAGCAAATTCTTACAGCAGTCAATAGCAAGTATCTAATGGTATTGAATTCAATTTTGAGTATACGCGTTAACATTTTTTTGAATTTGCAATAGTTTTTTGTATTCTAGTTGTATATTTTCATAAAAGAGTTGATACTTGCATATTTAGATTCTGATGAAAATATTAAGACTAAGCTACATACTACTTTAAACTGTCTAATTCTTCAAAGGCTACTGCTCAAATGGAAAAATCAATAAATTTATTTCTATAATTGTAGACTACTGTTTTATAGCTATTAATAAAAAACCCAAAAATAAATAAATTAAAATAGAAAAATTAAAATTTTTTTGTAGTCGTGAGACTTTTTTACATTATTTTTAAGATTAAGAATCATGATTTTACATTTTGATATAATTATTTATTTCTCAATAAAGTTGTTGATAATTAGAATTATTAATTATTTATTAAACTGCAAGACCAAGCAATTATTCAATTGAAATAAAATCGTGTCATATTAAGGTATTATTAAGCAATTTGTTGATGCGGTAAAAAAATAAATTCTCAGAGAGCATCACACAATAGAAGAAAGAGGAAATTGCAAAAGTCTCACAATAGCTGTAACTGCTGAATTGCTTATACCATCAGAAATATACATTATTTGTATTAAAGTATCATTTCATTCCGTATGATCAGTCTTAAATGAACATCAGGGCATAAACTCACATCGTAAGTTCGCCATCGTGAAGTTTTAATATCAAGTGCTCATTTAAGTAATTGGTGGAAATTCAGTTTTAATTAAAAACTATTATTTTCTACATAAATTGTCTTTATAATTTTAAATTGTTATGTATCTGCAAAATAAGTATTTTTACTTTTTACTTTCAATCGCACTGTGTACTGCAGCAAAGTTCAATTTGCAAAAGTCAGGTAATTTGCAATATTCGCAAAAAATAAAATTTTTTAAAAGATATTTATTAAATAATTCATTCGTCGATGGTAATTCAATTTGAACGTTGAATCATCGAGTCGAACGTGAACAGCGAAATACAGCGACAAACGCGTCGATTCCAATTTATAGTCAACTGCACTCGGTAAATTCTTTTGTAGCTCGAGCAAAACGACATGCAAGAGAAAATGCCGAGAGGTTTTCCCAGGCTGCTACAGAAGTTACGCAGTGGAGTCCTCAAATACAATTTACCCCGATGACCGGTAGCTTTTACGGATTTCCAACATCGAGTTTATATCAAGGTAAAAGTGGCAAGCTTTTCTATGCTGCGTTTTTTTTTATTTTTAGTATCGATACGGACCCGTACTTTTTTACGTATTTCTTTTTATTTATGCTAATCTCTGTTTACTACGGTATACCACCGTTGAAAATTCACCAATGTTTTTGAAATATTGTCTTTCTTTAAATTGTTGTAACTTTTTAAAAAGTTATGGAAGAAAATTAAAAAGAATAATACTATTTTGAAGTTTTCAACCAAAAAAATTTCTAAACAGAGATTTAAAAAATATTAATTACATTCATCAAAATTAAAAATTTGTTTAAATCAATTAAAATTTTTTTTTTTTTTCAATTTATTATCGCATCATTTTTTTTACAAATTCGTTTTATATTTTAAAGTAAACAAATTTTAAAATAACTATTATTGTAACTATTATTGTAAATAAATATTATTGTAACATAAAATATTCGTAGGAGGCAACATAAATTTTTATCCAGGAATAGTCTTAAAACATTTTTTTTTGCAAAACTATGCGATGATGAAATTACTAACACGTGTATATTTGTGTTTTGATTTTTGAAAAAAATTGATTAAAAAGTAATTATAATAAATTATAATATATTAAATTAATCAAAATACTTCAGTGATTTTAGTAGAAATTTTCAATATTAATATAATAAATATTTTTAAATAATACTATTAAAAATTTTAGAATATTTTCTATATTTCTCCAAAACAATTTTTTAAAATGTTATAATTTCTCAAAACGTAACGGACGAGACGCAGTAAGTTAACTCGCAAAAGTATTAAGTTAGCAAAACTGGCTGACCCAGCTCTTGGCTCAAGTTAAAGCCGAGGTTAATATCCAAGCAAAGTTACGCGATCGTAAAAATAAAAATGAATAAACAATATCGAAAAATTTGGAATAAGCAAATAAGTAAATAGTAATCAACAGTCGATGTAGACAATAAATAAAAAGACGTTGATAATAATGATGTTGACCAATATTTCATTTATTATTATAAATACGATTTTTTAAAATTTGCAATTGACATTTCCCTACTTGAGACAAACTTCCATTAGATGCACACTTTTTATTTTTTATTTAAGGAATAAAAATTTGTTATTATTACTCATTTAGATTATGGAAAACTAACCATTTTTTTTTTACTTTTTGAAATTTTTGATGATATCTAAGTAAATTTTAAAAAGATATTCCTTTTTAAAAAGTTAGTATGATTCGATTGTTATATACCTAATCAAGATATAGATAAAAGTACTTACGCGAATAAACTATAAATATTAACTGCTTATAAAAATAATCTCGTTGAAGGTGTGGACTAACGCTGCTTATGTGCATATTTGTGGTCATAATGGAATCCAAATATTTTAAATAATAACAAAGGTTTAGGAATTGATCTTTTTTAATGAAAGTAAACTTGTTAAAGCACAAAAATGCGGGGTGTCTTTAAATTTGTAACACTTAACGTGCATTAATCTCATTTTATATTTATTTATTACTTTTTAAAATAAATTATTTATAATTTTTAATAATGTTATGGAAGTTAATAATTTGAATTTATAGTTTTATAATCGAATAAAAAGCATTAAGCAATCAATGTTCAATTTTTTTTTATTATTAATTTTAATTTTAAAATTTAATTTTTTTAAAAATTAAAGTATAACTTTATGAAAAAAATTGTTGAATATATTTATTTTCTCCAAATCAAACTAAATAAAAAATTTATATTGTAAACACGTCACGTTGCCTTAAAAAAAAGAAAATAAAAAAGAAAAATCAGTATTGGATACTCAAACGTCGTCCTCTAGATTATACAATACTTCCCAATCCAGTCTCACTTTACGATACACCCTTCACACTATTTCTCCTTTATATTCTTCTCTGCATCTTCTCATACTCTCTTTACTTCCGTGAAACCACATACTCGTTTACCAACGACAAAATTAAATTCTTTTCAGTACGTCCGTGGACCTTCCCATCACAGTATCACCAAGAGCAATTGCAAGCTCACACGTGTACGTCTGGCGGGCTTTGCTTCGTACCCACATTTTACAAATTCCAATCGTCACTCCAAGCTCGACCCAATGTCCCTTTTGTTCTGAAAAACTCGCCGTTCGCTTATTGCGCCAACTTACCGGTGACGCCGATTTACTGGTACCCATCGAATGCTGACCCTGATACCGAGGTCAAATCTAACGCGTGGCACTTTAGAAATAATGCCGATCGATTCTACGGATTTTCAAATGCTCAAGGTACGATTAAATTGTATTTCAGTTTCATTAAGTTTTAAAATTACTCTTATTTTTCGTTTCTTTTTAATTTGCTGGTCTTCATTAACGTCTGTAAAAGTCGAAGAGAGATAATTTAAGATGAATTTTAAATTATAGTGACCAATTGTCCGGTAAACGAGTATCTTTGTGAGGACCGCACAAGATGTATTCCACAGGAAAAGCAATGTGATAACAAGGTCGACTGCTTGGACGCCAGCGACGAGATGAAGTGTTCATGCAGAGAGCGTATTTCCAGGACACGAATCTGCGATAATTATCTTGATTGTCCTCAAGGCGAGGATGAACTTGGTTGTTTCGGTATGTTTATTATTTTTACTTATTTTAATAAATATTTATTTCTTATGCTTTATTAATCATATTTTTTTAAATAAATATACGACATAATTTATAACTTAAAAAAAAACTTTTTTTGTATAAAACAATGAATTTCAAAGTTTTATAAAGTAATTTTTTAATTTGTACGAAATCAATTAAATTAGCTTTTAGTGCGTTTCATTAACGATAACATGTAAAACTTCATCAACGAAAATACTAGCGTGAATTTTCTTCAAGACCTTTGGTATCCCTACAAAGGTGCATTTGAAAATTCCTTTAGCTTGATTCAAACAGAAGAGCTTTTCTCACCGATCTTTACCATCAAAGCAAATTCTCTTGCTATCACAAAAGCAAATCAAATCTCGCGCTTTTACTTAACTTTTCTAACCACTTGTACTTTGTAAGTTAAATTGATTTTATACCAGAGGCGTACCTGCCAATAGCATTCAATTTGTTTCCAGTTTCCGCGTTTAGTTTTAGTTCAAACAACTTTTACTTTATTCATCAACACAATCAGCAACCAATTATATATAGGTACATGTCAGGTGTTTAATTTTAAAATGCGTCAATACTTTGTTTTAGTGTTCTTGAAAAATTTTATTTTATCTTTAACTTAATTTGTCAATATTATTAAAAAAAATAACATTTTGAAATAGCAATGATATTATATATCACAATAGTAGATAAAGATAATAATGTGTAAAAAAAGTAAGTTGAAGCTTTAACGTTTCAACAATAGAAGTCAGTAGTTATTAAAATAAAAGTCTCAGAAACTTTAATGAAAGTTAATCACACAATCCGTATAAGCTCACAGAGACCCAAATACATACACATACTAATTTAAAAAACACTTATTATTTACACTTGAAAATCCAAAAAATAATTTCTACTGAAAAAATTTCGTGTTTCACAAAAACAATTTTTTCACTTATTTTCAAAATCCCTTATAACCTCGGTTTCACATATAAAATCCAATAACATCAAGACGCGTCTTTTCAAGGCTGTCCAAAAAACGAGCTGAGCTGCTCCGACAATGGAAAGGATGACGTTGGCTGCATTTCGCTTGCCGAGCGCTGCGATGGAAACAGACAATGCGCGAACGGCAAGGACGAGCGAAACTGTGGCATTTTAAGCTCTACTGCGTACAATAACGGAAATGAGGTATATGTGCTTGTTTATTCTTTTTTTCTCTCTTGCCTTATGATGGTACGACTCCTTATGTGTATATGTGTGCGTATGTGAGTTCTCGCTCAACGAACGGTGCTTTTAAAGCTGGCTATGTCATTCGGGATTTTTGATTTTTCACTTTTAATAAAATGGAGCTTTCATTTTTATGGTTGTATGTGTAGATGTTCCCGGTTGGATTTAGTCGAGGATTTCTTCTGAGAAACTTGAAGGGTAAATGGTATCCGGTATGTGGATTCGCGCACTCTTGGGCTCAAGAAGCTTGCATTTCAGAGCTTGGATCTACGAGGTATGACATGTAGGCTAACATTGATTTTAAGATATTTAAAATAATCGGCATATTTTTATTTTCATAATAATTTATTTATTTACTTTTTTAAAATAAAATTTCTGCGCATTTTCAGCGAACAGCCTTGGTTAGAATTATTCTCAAACATCACAGTACCTGGGCCTTATCTCACCAAAAACGGTAGTCTAACACCTAATTGTGAAGTCGGTTTTACATATGTCCACTGTCCTAAAGTAGCAGCTGGCACGAGATTTGCCAACGATGACGATGAGCCTATCCTCGGTTCACCAGGCCCAAATAACACCAATAATGATACCGAGGATTCAATTTTAGGCGTGGTTGGTGGGATACCAAGTCAACCACGTGCTTGGCCATTTATTATTATCATCAATAGAAATGGCAAGTTTCACTGCGGTGGTGCGATATTGAATGAGCACTGGGTTCTTACCGCCGCTCATTGCTTCAGCAAGTAAGTTTTGATACAATTCAAGTAAAACTTATTAATAAATATGTTCATTGTTAAGAATAAGAAGATAAAATTTCTGTAAAATTTTTTAAGATACGTGCAAAAAATAAGAGATTTTCGGTGAAGTACTAAAAAAGATTATGACAATTAAATGATTATTTATAAAATAAATTATTCTATCGGTATAATTGTCATACAGACTTATAAATTTTTAACTGGAAAAATTGACTATAAAAAAATCGATTAAATCAAAACTTATACTTTTCAGATACTCGCGCTACTACTACGAAATAGAAGCAGGTGCACTTCGTCGATCATCCTACGCTTCATCCTTGCAAATTCGTAAACTCACCGGTTTGATTATTCATCCAGAATATAATAACCGAATTCTCAAAAATGACATAGCTTTACTTCATATCGACAAGCCGTTCAGCTTTAATAGCTGGGTGCGTCCAGTTCTTTTACCTGGTAGTAACGAGGAAGGATCTAGCTGGATCGAACAACCAAGTCCCGGAACGGTTTGCATTGCTGTTGGCTGGGGTGCTACTCGCGAAGGAGGACCCGATCGTAAGAATTTAATATCCATTTTATCGTTTACCATATTCGCCAGTATAAATAGCATATATGTACAGCTTTAAAGGCTGTCAACCTTGAAAACCTTCGCCCATACCGTTCTCTCTTGTAACTGATGATCGTAAATCATATTCAAATGCGAGCTGCAAGATATATACTTGACTACATTTGAGGCGCTTGCATGAATTTGAAGTGCTAGGCTTGACGTGTACACGTTAAAAAAAAAGGCCCGCCTACGATGGTCTTTTTTTGTTGCGGGGTGAATTTATCGTTAGGGTGCTGGTAAGATTTACAGGGCAAATTGAAATTTTAAATTTAGAACTGCTATAATCTGTGTGTAAAAAAGCACGTATACTTCTTTTTTTTTTATATGTTATTCACGAGAATATAATGTTCGAGGTACGTCAACAAGTTTGTTTTTTTTTTGTTTGTGAAAAATCTAAAGGAGCTACTTACTATTTATCATTACGTGTGCGTGGATAATATGAATATTTTAAATCGGTGGTTTTTTTTATTTGAATGGCTATTGAGATGGAGATATAAATTTTATGGAGGTTTTATCATATCGCAATAGTTTTTTAGGTGAATAAAATTGCTTTAAATTCACTTATAATTGCTTGGAAAATATTATTTTTAGAATTCATATGGATTTTACATGTTTTATATACACAGAAGAATAATATGTGCGATTTTAATGATAAAAAATTTGTAGAAAAATAATTACGATAATGCACAGACTATCTTCTATTTTTTCTTGTTGTTTTACATATAAATTTTAGAAATAATATCATGTTTCATTACATTTTTTGGTGAAAGAATTAATTTTTTTTTTTTTTTTGTGTCAAGTAAAAATTCTTGCTGAAAAGAGAGAAACCATTGATGATGAAGTAAATAGAAAAAAAGACCTAATGCGCTTGACCCTTTTTTTTTTGTTTAATACCGTCAAAATCTCCAGACTGAGCGATTGACCACGGCGTATCCAGCAGTAAATTGCCTCACATTATATCACACTTTTCATCAATAAATTTCAAAATATCAATAATTTCTATTTAAATACCTAAAATTATAAAAAATAATACATTTAAAAAATATCACAGGAAATTTAAATTTTATTCTTTAAATCTGAATCAGTTAAAAGTCATTGATTTTCAGTAACTATTTATTGAAATCAATAACTTTCAACTGATTCAGATTTAAAGAGTAAAACGCTTAAAATAAATATTCCATTTAAAAAATTTATCATACCTTTCAGCTGATCACTTAAGAGAAGTTCAAGTACCAATAATAAATTGCGTACATCCGGAGGACAAAAATCCAGCTGAAATTTGCGCAGGATATAAACAAGGAGGACGAGATGCTTGTCAAGGAGACAGTGGTGGTCCTCTGATGTGCAGGTATACATTAGATCTTTACATATGAAAAAAAAAATTGTACTTAAATTTTACAATTAGAGACACTAAATTAATCAATATGTAATTTAGAGTTTCTCCGGGAAGTTCCGAGTGGTACGTTGGTGGAATAGTAAGTCACGGTATTGGTTGCGCTAGACAAAACGAGCCTGGTGTTTACACTAAAGTATATCTTACTTTGTTGATTGGATTAACACTGTAATGCGTAAGTTACTTATTTTATGAATTAAAATAGCCCGATGAAGTTTAAGACTATCAAATTTTTTTTAAAGACTTCCAAAGATTATTAATCAAACGCTTTTTTTATTAAATCTTCCTTCAAATTATATTTACCGAACACTCTTCCAAGATACAATCAATAATTAATATCTTAATCAATATGTTAATAAACAATATGAATTCTCATCATTTTCCAGAACAACGTTGGAGTCCAAATTCTCTAAGTCGGACGCTTACCAGCTGTCCTGGCTTCAGTTGTAATGAACCTCATCCTCGGTGTTTACCGGAACTACGACATTGCGATCGGGTCACCGACTGCCTCGGGGGTGAAGATGAGGCTGAATGCTCGACTATTAAAGCCCTGGCAAATCACTGGCTCGGATAATGCCACATCTTAAATCAAGAAGATACGATATTGGTGAATAGCTGGAAAAACGCGATATCAGTTGGATTTTCAAGAAAGTATCGTGAGCAAATATTGATTTGTGGTAAACAACGGGAGGATAAGAAAAATTAAATAGAGGAAATATTAGAGGTTTTGATTTTTAAGAAAAAAAATAATTTCAAAATAATTTATAGAAATTTTGATTATTATTGGTTGAATTGTTGAGTATAGAAATATTTTATTTAGTAAAATAAAAATTATTATACTATTACGCCTTACGGAGTAATGACAGAACGTAATAAGCGATTTTAAGACCTTTTATTTTGGTCAATAATAAGTCAATTTTTTACAGGGGTCAGTGATAGAAAAACTTATAATTTTATCTTCAAAATGTAATTCGAATAATTCGAGCTGAAACTTTTTTTCTTGGCGAATTATTGAATTTTGTAAGGCCTTAGTCACCCATTTAGCCATTTATGAAGATTAGCACGTGACCTTTAAAAAAAAAAATTAAGACATTTTGGCGTGCCTTTTACGCAAGTTATATACTTAAATGTATTTAATACTTTTATAAACGTTACATCTACAAAAAAAAACGCTACGTACTGTATTTTTGTTTTTTAAGCTGAATCATTACTTTATATTATTAAACTGCAATTCGATTTAAATAAGATATTACAAATTATGGTACATGCGATTGAATTTAACTTTAAAATATTGTAAATATAGAATTATGCCTGTATTTTTTCGGTAAATCATTAAAAAATATATATATTTTTTTTAATACGACATTTCAATCAAAAGTGTTTTATTAGTTTTTTATTCTTTAAGTTTTAATTTTTACAAAAACTCAAAAAAGCATTGTAATATCAGCATTAATATATTTTTGTTTCTAATATATCAAACATTTTTTTATATGATCAAACAAAAAATAAACTAAAAATAATATTCAACATATAACTTCTGAGTGACAAGTGTATGGTAGCGACCTCTAAAGTATTCACAGCAAGTAATAGAAAGTATCTACTACATTACCAGCTGCAAGCTTATTGCCCACCAACAATTGGTAAAGGTGTATCGACGTTAGATACAAAATTTTGTTGTGTTGTATTTACTTTAATTAAAACTCACGTACTTTTTTAACAAATCTAATTCAAAAAAATAATTTTAATTTTCAATTTATTAAGAAAGCACTTGAAATATTTTTCTTTAGAAACGTTAAATGGCATTAGATTTATTTTTCTGAAACTTGTTATGTAGTAACAAAAAAAAAAGATGAACCCATCGTTCAATTTAGAGGATTTTTTGCAATTTCGCTCATAATCAATATTACATATTAACCAAATAATTAAAATTGCAAAAATCAATTGTCCCACTCCCATCTATACCAACCTTTACAAAAAGTCTAATAAATCCAAAATTCAAATCTACAATAATTCAATTTAGTATCATGTATCACTTATAACATCAACATACTCAAGTCAACCCAAGTAAAATCCAGGTAAAGTATATATCCCACAGAGCTAAAATCTCCCCTCTCACATAAGAAATGTATAATATCTTCATGCGTTACTCTCCTGCACGCGA
>JAPYZE010004454.1:2500-11498 GCA_030522805.1 Leptomastidea abnormis
GCAATTTAAATAATTTTATTTTTAAGTTATGCTAAATTTAAAGTATGATTAAAAAAAAAAAAAAAAAAAAGAAGGGATGATGATAATTATGATAGTGTGATTATACAATGTAAATTTATTATTATCAGTTCTTTTTAATTTCATAATGCAGCTTAGGTGTAGGTATAAAGTACATTAATTTGTGCATGCCATCTAGTATATAGGTACTCACGGGTGTTAAGAAACTGAGCTAAAGAACCACAAGTGCCACAACACACACACACACACACACACACACACACACACACACTGATCTGCATCATCACATATTATATAGACGACGACAACACAAGAAGCGCACGTGTGCTCCGCTTGTATTTACCACAGTACGCGCGCTTTTTTACACGTTCTCTCTCTCTCTCTCTCTCTCTCTCTCTCTCTCTCTCTCTCTCTCTCTCTTTCTCTCCCACATGTGTAAGAAAGAGAGTATTACAGTTCCCCCTCCGCTCTTAAAAAAAGTGAGAGACAGAGAAAGATGTATGTATATATATACGTAAAAAAGAGAGAGATGAAACGATCGATGCTCCGAAAAGGGAAGGCTAGGTAATGTACCAAAGACTCGCTTATACTCGCGAACCGCGAGAGTGAGAGAGAGAGAGAGGCGCTGTTTTTTATAGTAAAGCATAGCCGCAGCGCGCGTGTTCGTCGGCGCGGTAGTAGTGCGCCGCGAGAGGAGGCTTATATACGCCTCTATGACGACGACGATGCTTGTAAGCTGACTGCTACTACTGCTGTTGTTGCGTTGCTCGCTTCGTATATACGTTCATTCGCTTTTTTTCTCATAACTTGTTTTGCGCGCCTCATTCGTATCGTGTGTATATATATATACTTGTATATCTATTTTACCTCTTCTCTCTGTATTTCTGTTCCACCCGCGCTTTTGTGTGAGACTAGACAGAGAAAAATAGAGAGAGAGAGAGAGATAAAAGATTCTTCGCGGTGCAGTGTGGATATAGTCTTGTTTGGTTCGCGAGTGCGTCGAACCTTTATGCTGCTGATGCTGATGCATATCATGTATACAGTGTTTTTTTTTTTTTTAAACTTGTAGGTGTCTAGAAAGAAATTGTTGAAAAGTATTCTGTGTTTATGTGTATGTGTGTGCAAATGATATAATAATTAAGCATTTGACTATTTAATTTTTCTTTTTTGTGATCTTGTTTATTGAGAAGAATTTAAAAAATAAATGAGATCGTGTGATTTGTTTTACCCGGTGTACTTCAAAAGGGTATTCTTTCATAATATTGTGTCTTTTCTGTGTCTCTTGTGTATGTGTGATTTTTTTTAAAAAAAACTCATTAAAGTGAGGAAGAAAGACGTGCTATTGCTGCGTAGATGTGAGACTTGGTTTTTTATTGTTATTGTTGTTAATTTTAGATATATGTGAGAATTAACAATAGTTTGAGTGATACATAATTATTGATACATATATTTTGAATATCAATAACAAGAAAAATCACTGGGTACCATAATTATACGATAATCTTAATACTTTGTTATCAACTACTATACTTACAAGTGAGTAAATTTTAAAACGTGTTTTTCATTCATTCAAAATTGCGCAATATTATTGATGTACATTTTTTTTTTATTTTATTTATTAAACTGCTTTTCTTTGCATCAAATGCTCGTAAACTACGATAAATCTTTTAAAGATTCATAATATATAATAGACTTTGTGGTTTACCGGTTTACCACCATAGGACAAACAAATACTTATATGTAAATGCTCGATAGGGGCTTCGCGATGTAGAATATCGCACCCTCTTTTTCTATACATACTACTGAAGTCTACTGCTCCGGCTGCTCCGTTGTTGTTTGTTTTGGATTTGAGGTTAGGTTAGGGCTGACGCGCCGCGCTACCAAATCTATCTCTCCATCCCTCTCCTACTTCTCATTTTGCTATCTGTGCATTTATATATGCGTGTATGTGCATCTGTGCTCCACTTTGATGCACATAAGTTGCAATTTGCATATATGCATCTTCGTTAGCTGGAATTTCGAATTCGCGAAAATGACGCTTGTGAAAAAAAAAAGTGTTGGGAGCGAAAGAGAGAAAAAGAGCTTGTGCTTTTACGGATGCTCGACTTGTTGTTGTTCGTCGTAAAAAAACGAGATGCTGAGAGTTGTATGTGTATATATGTGTGAGAGAGAGTCAGAGAGAGCTGGTTTTTTTGACGTAAGTTGACGCGATACTATTCGGATGTATAGAATGAATCATTATTAATTCGCGGAAGATACTTTTTTTTAATTTTTTTTTTTTTTTTATTGGTTAACATTTGTTTTACGTTTGTAAATTGTAATTTATCGGTAAGTGGACAGCGTTTAATTGCCGTTTAAAGCGTTAAGTGCCTGGTGTTTTTCAATAGATAAATAGTTGTTTATTTTTTAAAATTTTCTTTATTTTTTAAACTCTCTCTCTAGGTATTTTTTTAATGTTTGTTGAACGTATTGAGTAAAAAAATTTATATTGGATTTTTTTTAACTTCTTTTTTTGTTTCTTGGAAGCCTTAGGCTAATGTAGTAAAGAATAGAAGAGTGAGTGAGAGAAAAATCGATGCTAATTAATAACGCGTGACTCTATATTATAACAGGTTAAAAATCATTTTTTTCTTCGGAAAGTTATACGACATGGTCGTGTCTGGTCGAGTATAATATGCTTAGCAACATACTTTGACGGTGATGATACATAACACATACAATGTAAAGAGTTTAGGTGAATGTATCATCGATCGAACTATAGTTTTCTTATATATATCTAAATATGTGTGTATAGGTAAGACCTATTACCTATATGTAAGACGATGTCGATTTTCATCAATTTTAGATGTTTCTTAGTATCGAATATAGACACACAGTGTTTCAATTTTTTAAACGAAGAAAAGCCTTATTATATTTTTTATTAGAAAACTTAGGTATGTGTATAGGTATTTGTTAAAAAAAAAAATCTATACATGACCTACGGTTTATTACAACGTAAACACAAAACGTAAAATTATTTTCTTTTATTATTTATTTTTAAATTAATTTCTATAGCATATAGTGTAATTAGATATAACATCGTTAATCTTCGTTTCTAAAGTACATTACGTAAAAAGCTTTTTAAATAAGGTTAAAATAAATTTAAAAAAGTAACAATTTCTCAACGAAAAAAAAAAAAAGAAAAAAGCAGTTCCGGTGCTTTTGCAGAGCCTATATATATGTACTCGAAGCTAAAGAGAATCGTTAAATATTAATACACGTATTCTTTCGGAGCAGACGATCGATCTTTTACCACCCCCTCTACACCCCTACACCCCTTATTTTCTTTTTCTTTTTTTTTCCCCTTTTAGGCTCGCGCGCGCTCTATTTCAAGTCGCGGCGGGCTTGCGCTTTGGCTTTTGCGACTTTCGATTCTCTCGTGTTTGTCTTGATGGGCAACGTCGTTGTCGTAGTCGTAGGGTTTCGCGAGCGCCGCTTTGACGGGTTGTTCTTTTTTTCTTTCCTCCCCTTAGAAAGAAAGAGAGAGAAAAGCGTCACACTCTTCGTTGCCAGCAATACTTGAATTTCACAATATTACAGTTTTTTTTTTTTAATAAAACTTTTTTTTTTAATAAATCTGATAAATGTTATTAATAATATTTCTCATAATATTTTGAGATTCTCGTTGAGTTCGATAATAATTTATCGAATTGAAACATAATTTTTCCAGATCATAATTTAAAAAAAAAACAGAGCTTAATTGACAGAGGTTCACGCGTAAACCTCTAAGACTCTTAAAAACAACACGACCCTAATATAAAATTTTCTTTTTCACCACAGAACGACGAAATATCTCACTTGAGCTTTTTTTTAAAAAAAAAAAAGTTATAGTCCAATATTCCGACATAATAACCTAGTTAATGCTACCCTTAATACACACGGAGAGAGAGAGAGAGCTTACTAGTTTTATTCGTTTCCTCGTTATTTCACCCCAACGTAATAAAGCAATTTTACGCATTGGATCAGGGAAAAAGAGAGAAATTGTAAGGTGTGTAATAAGTTCGTTTTTCTAAAGCTATAATACGAATACCAGAAAAGCGTATAACCGTCCGTTAGAAGTAAGTTTAACGTTGATCGTTAAGCTTTCCCGCAGCAGCAAAGATGAAAGTCAGAAATAGGAGTGGAAGAGAGAGAGAGAGAGAGAGAGAGAGTGGTAGTTTCAAAAAGTTAGGACGAAATTTCGAACGAGTCATACTTTGGACAAACCGATGAGTAATATAAAAACTGATGATGCCATAGTCATTTAAATAGCGCAATATTTTCTTTATTTTTTTTTTTTATTGTGCAAGTTGGACTTGTAAAATCTTGTTTCTTTTTAAAGGCTTTCTGAAAAAAAAAAAAATTAAGCTTGACAAGTTAGACTTAATCGATCGTTTTTGATAAAACGAACTGGAGTAATATACGTGTATAGACTTTATATGTATCCCGACGGCATTTCCGATCTCTCTTTGACATGCGTCATGCACGTGGCCGATGCACGAGTCGCGTCTCGTCGTCGGCCGGCTATACGATGAGAGTCGGAAGCGATGAGCTATATGTATTAACCGAGTTACAAGTGAGAAAGAAAAAGAGAGATGGAGTCATGGAGAGAACAGATGTTACGTTATAGAGACTAGTATATAATGTGTATGAATGGAGAGACGGATTATTACGGAAGCTAAGGAAATTGTCGTTTAACATTTCTTTTGTGGGTTTGGTATTTTTATATATTTAGATTTTTAATTGAATGATATGGGTTGTATTATATTGAAAATTTTGATTTTTTTTTATTTTATTTTGAATTAAATAAATTTTGTTTTTTAATGTTGATTTTGTAATTAAATTTTGCGAGCTATGTTATCAAACGTTTTTTAGTTCTAAAAAAAAAAAAAAAAATATTAATACAGTCGTTGGGCAAGAATCAACTATTATGATGTATAAAGATAAAAATGTTATATGTATAATAAAAAATTGAGTACTTTCAATGACAGTAAAATTTTTATCGACTTATATAAAGTTAAATATTAATAAAAAAAAAATGAAAATTATACGTTCTGTAATAATTTTTATAAAATATAAGAAAAAAAAATCGCGTTTCTTATATTTGTATTTGTTAAATGTTTTATTTTTACTTCTTATATTTACGTCACATAATATCAGTGAAAGTTTTTAATGTTCTTGGAAGTTTAATGGTTTGACTATTTGTCATCAAAAGCTTTTTTTTTTCTAGAAATACTAGGTTATAGTATATGTAATCTATGTAGCGCATCAATAGAATAATATTTTTTTATGAGCGCTTTATTTTATTTGTTTTGATTCGTTTAAAAAAAAAAAAAAAAAGCCCATTATCTTTATTGCAACTACATTACGTATTGATTTTCTTTTTTCTTCACATTTAATAATTACAAGCTTCTAGTTTTTTTATTTCAAAATTTAAAATTTTAATCGACGTTATTTATCTTTTCTAACGTATATCATGCAAAAAATACAAGCAAGTTAATTAAAAATTTACATTTCATTAAATTAAATTAAAAATGAAGTTTTGCTAATGAATTTTTCAAAAATACTAATCTATCCAAAAATTCCCAAGATATTCCAAGAATGTTATCGTATATTATGAAATTTTTTAAATCTAACATTTAAAATATATCGTATTTCTCTTAGAATTACGTTATATCATCAAAATCACGATATCAAACAAGTAACACAACACGTATCTACTAAAAAAAAAAACTGTTAAACCAGATGTTTACAGACATATTAACGCGTATAAACACGCAGCTCATTTTCATTTCTTACTGTAACTCTTTCGTCATAGCATTTTCATGCAATTTTTCTTAAATTCAAAATATAATTTTTTTTTCTTTTTACACATATTTCTACAAATGAAAAAATTAATTTCGCGACAATAACCCCACTCCCGCATAATTTTACAGCCTCTCTTCTTCATCTCTATCATCTCATTCCCACCAAAAGCAGCCAACGTCGTCATTTCCTATAGAAACGTTAATACCCTCATTGCAACCAAGAACGTGTGCGTCATCACGGAACGTGTTGGCAAAATATATAGCTTTGAAAAAATTTTGCACTCTTTTTTTTGGGTTGATAAAGTGGGTAAGAGAAAAAGGGAGATAATATTCTTGCATGTAATGCGACATACTTCACTGGAGAGGCTTTTTTTCTGTACTTCACGTGCTCTGTGTTCTATTTTTGCGAAAAATTTTTTTCTTTTAGATAGTCACTTACACGAAAAAGATTTTTTCATTTTGAGCGTTGTACGAAAAGAGAATTGTATAATTATAAGTGTCTGATTTTTCTTAGAGACTTTCTATTATTATTATTGTAGTATTAAGGTAATATAGATAGAAATTAATCAGCCTTATCAAAAGCTTAAATAAATAGAACGAAATTCTCAGGATTGTTCATTTTTATTACTATTATTAATATTATTAATGAACTAACATTTATCAAAATTATCAGATTCATTATTTAGCATCATTAGTCTACCTGTATGATAAAAAAAAATATAAGCTTAATTAAATTAGTGTGTTAGATTATTCGTTTCTTTTGTATTTTAAAGCATTAAAAAATTTAAAAATAGATCTCGTGTAAAAAGGTGCAAACCAATGCGTACATGTATTTTGTATTCGAGAAGTTAAAAAAAAAAAAAACGCGTTCTCTGACGTTTTTACACAGTTAAATATAGTGTGATAATGAGCGGAACTTCAAATGGAATTTTTCGAAGCACCTTCAAACGTGTTCTTTTTTATTTTTTTTTTTTTTTTTTTTTGTTTTGGTGATTTAAATTTAAAACTGCTTTTTTTCGATTTACGAATGCCGTTTCCTTGAAAATTATAGGTTTGCACGTGAGAAGAAGTAAAAAAGAAAATAAAAAAAGAAACTAGAAGTAAAAAGAGAAGTGGAATAGCTAATTTTTAGTAATTTTCATGAATGACTGTTAATGATCTTTTTCGTATATATAAAAAAGTAAAATAAATTTTCAAATAAGAGGAATTGATGAAAATCAAGTTTTTATTCATACATGATACGACTTCAACGATTTTTTTTTATTCTTTTTTTTTTTCTCAACTCTAACGTCATTTCACAGTATCCGATCATGCAAAACCGTCAAATTTCTTACGTTCATTTTATTTTTATTTTTTTGTACAAAAAAAAAGTAAAAAGAGAGAAAAAAAAATTAAACGTAACGTAAATCCAAGAGCAATTGTTACGCCACAAGCTCTCTATAGTATACGAGAAGGAGAGTTCGCAAGCGATGGAAATTTTACGATCGATCAAAAAAGTCATTTTCTTTCTCAAGCGCTGCTCTCAAACGTAGCGCAGCAAAGCGTTTGGCCAACGTAATCGCTATACGTACCTTTACTTTGCTAAAGCAGCAGCAGCAATACACTGTGCTCCATCTTTCGCGTAACTAAATTGCAATCGCGTATAAGACCCCATGTTAAATCTTTAGTCGTGAAATTCTTTTATATCAAAAAATTTCGAAACGATCATTTTTAGGAGAAGAGAACGCTTATAATGTATGTGTGACGTAAAATCGTAACTCAGCATTAAAATTTTTCAATCGATAAAAAATAGACTTGTTTAAAAAACTTGGTGACGTACAACACATTTATATACATACACACATTTGAAAAAAAAAAACACGTCACATGCAAGAAGTCGAAATTCATATTAGAATAGTCACTTGTTTTTTATTAATTATGTTTTTCAAAAAAAAAATTTATTTTCTTGTATATTAACATACTCGTCCTAGTATTATTTTTAACAAATAAAAAACAATGTAATAAAGCAGGTAAACACAAAAAAAAAAGAAACAAAGCTTATAAAGCTGCTCGCATTGTAGGGTTACATATATATATAAAATCGAGAATAAAAATGCACATATAACTATACATGGACAATCGATAGATAAGACGTCGAGCGAGTAGGCGACATCAAACGAGAGAATCGCAAACAAAAAAAAAAAGGTCATGAAAAATAAAAAGCAAAAGAAAGATAGAGATAAAAAGAGAACGTAAATGAAAAAGAAAAAAAAATAATTATAAAAAATAAAGTAAATAAAATAAAAAGATGTTATTGTAATAAAAGCGCATACAAAAATAGAGTTACACTTTACACTCTCTTTCTAAAGTACCTTGGTTACACTGATATCTTTCTACGATACCTGTTATACCTTTTTGCTGCATACAGATATTGTTAATTGAGCTTTTTTTTAAAAAGCGCGTCAGTTTGAGGTGCTAACGCTCGACGAATATATAGATACACTCGCATACGCGTATATGTATGTATATATACAGAAGCGTGTGCCAGATGGGTGGGAGAGAAGAAAAGAGAATGGAAGGGATATATATATATGTAGAGGAGATCGTGCGTGCTCAGCTTGAGATTGAGGATATATAGAGAGGTTGTAAGGAGGTATAGTGCGGGTGAAAGCGCTTGTTTACATCGCTCGCGCGCGTTGAGAGAGCTCGTGTCTCGAGGACACGCTTTGGAGTTAAGAGAGAGGGAGAGAGAGAGAGAGAGAGAAAGAGAGTTGGGAGGTATGCCACCGGATGCAAGTTCTGCACACCCGGATGAAAGAACGACGTGCGCGCGCGCGGTCCATGGTACAATAATCTCTTGGTGTAATTCTCTTATGATAACTTGTGTATGTTACATCTGATTGAAGATTGTGTTTTTTTTTTTTTGGGAGCTTGCAAAAAAGTTGGTAAGGTGTTGTTGTTGTTTTGAATATCGTCAGTTTTTCTTTTCTTTTTTTTTTTTTAATGAAGGTTAATATGTAGAGGCTGATTATTGCGTTGGTATAAGAAGGAATAAATGTACGCTGATGAGGATTCTGATGTTTTTTGCTTTCTCAAAGAGAAAGCTTTGTAACGGTGAAAATTTTCGATTTGGTTTTTTTTGGTTTTCTTGACGTTTTGAAGGTTCCTGAACTCAA
>JAPYZE010004455.1:0-31766 GCA_030522805.1 Leptomastidea abnormis
CTCTCTCTCTCTCTCTGTCTTTGCTTTGTCTTTTCTCTTACCTTCCGACTTACCCCTTCCACTATGTATTTGCCATGGCACTATAGAAGCGCGCGCGAATTCATGCGAAACTCACTGACGACGCGGACGATCTTTCGGATTACACTTGCAGCGAGCGACGAGTGAAGAAAATCGTCGGCTCTATAAGCATACGCGCGCGCGCACGTATAGTCTGAGAGAAGAGAGCTTTTTTAACAAGTGGAACAGACAGACCCCCAGGGTGGGCTAACTATAATATACCAAGGCAAGAAGTTACCGCAGGTAGCGCTGCCCTCGCGACTGCGCTCTTTTTTTACCGCTGTACTACTTTGCTTACGGCTCTCTTTCCTTTTCACCCTTAATGCGCATGCGGCTAGCTACTACTACTACTACTGCTACTGCTATATTTACTGGATCAGCTGGTAAACTTGCGCGTCCTCGTCGTCGTCGTCTTGCTTTTATATGCGCGACTCTCTTTCTCTCTGCACACATGTGCCCTATATGGCACTCGATTGACTTTGTATGTAGATACGTAGCTATAGAGTTATCGCTTTTCTGCTGCTGTAGCTATACTTAATTCAGATAGAAAGTGAATTGACGCGCTATACTACTGAGTAGGGTAATAATTTAAGGCTAATCGAATCTCTTGAGTATAATCCAATGAGCAAAGGAAGCACTTGTTTATTAAAATAAGAAAAACGAATAAAAATTACTTATTTATTTATAATAATTATTATTAATGTACCTATATTAAGCCCAAAACAATATTTTTGTTTGATTTTATTTTTTAACAAGAGAAATTGTAATTAATGATTAAGATCGAATTTCAAAATGAAAGGTTTAATTATATGTATACGATATAATACTTGTTGTTACATCTAAAATATCATTAGCTAATCAAAATTGTGCATATCAGTTAATTAAAGCTTGATATAGCTTCCACCTGGCATCCGTCAGCCAATCGAAAACATTGTTATGAATGCGATATAGGATGCGATATAGTACTCGAAACATATACAGTTTCAGATTTGCATTAGAGAAATGAACTGTTTGACGTTTACGAAATCTACCGTTAACAATTTCATTTTGATAATATCATGAAGATAGAAATTGATGCGTTGAATTTTGGGCTTGCTAAAATTCTACTTGTCTAAACTAGAATTGGTAAAATTAAACATTTTTAAGAAGCAATAATTATCTGATACCCAGAAAAAATCTTGTAAAAAAGGTCGCAAACAATCGCAAATGAGCAATTTAATCTTTCAATCGCAATGATTTTTTAATAAAATTAAAAATAAAAAAAAAGAAAAGAAATAACGAAATTGTTTAATTACAAACCTTTTAGTTTTTCCTGATTTATAATACTAGAGCAAAACTATCCATCCTTTCGAAAATACACAGTAGATCATGAGCAAGAGAAAAATAAAGAGATAGAACACGAGGAGTATAATTCAAGCGCGTGCGCGCGTATAAACACGTGTTCGCATACAGAGTATAGAGGGAAAGAGATGCTTCGTGGACACGCGTGTTTGTATATGAAAGCAAGCGCGTGAGTAGGTAAAACGAGAGAGAGAGAGAACGTTCATACATTTCAGTTACATGGGGCCGCAGACGTCATCGGATGTGTTGACGGGAAATACGAGCATAACTCAGCCCGAGACTACGGGGCTCGGTTGGACTCCCCCCTCCCTGCTCTCCCTCTGTCCCGTAGAAAATCCGCTCTCTCTCTCTCTCTCGATCCTGTGTTTCGCTTTCTTCGTCCCTTGCACTTCTATCTCATCCTATAATATCACCCTCCCTTCCCTACTCACCCCTATATCCAACTATCCGCACTAGTCTCGTCTGTGTACCTCTCTTTCTCTCATTCTCTCTCTCTCTCTACCTTGCATTAACTTGCCGCTGACTGATGACGTCATTTCCTACCTAGTATTGTACATCTTGCAGCGTATTTCCGCGGTACAATTAAGATTCTCCGTCCTTTCTCATGCTCGTCTCCACGTCTCGCCTCTAAATTTGTGGAGCTTTAATATGCCTTATTTGTAAAATGTTTAAATTATTATTTTTCTCTTAAAAATTTTCAAAATTTAATCAAATTAAATAAATTTTTTCTTTATTACATTTTTTTTTCTAGACACCTGAATAAGTAGTAAAAATCGAGTATGGGAAGACATACTGTGTTATAACTAAAAATTAATTTGATTCGTCTCAGCATTTATCTTTAAACAAAAATTCCCTTATTATTATTATGTACGTGATCATTCTTGTTGTTAAAACTAAAACAGAATTTCATTTATTTTTGTAATATCCTCAGCATAAAAACCACATTAAGAGATTTTTCTCAAAATATTCTTAATTTACCTTTTAAACATGCGTCTGCAGCAATTAAACAATAAAATTTAGTTACTATATTTTGTTGCAATACTCGAAAGATTGTTCATTAAGATTTTTTTTAAGATTACTAGAAAATCCTATCAATCCTACTATTCGAGGCATCAACTATAGGTGACAATAGCAGTTGTCAACGCCAGTAACGCCAACGAGTTAAAGAGTCTTGTAGTGAATCTTTTGTATACGCGGCGTTGCGTACGTATGTAATTCAATTATGTTTCTTTTGTTCGAGACAAATGATCCAGTTTGGCCCTTCAAAAGAAAACAATTATTGCTGTTGTTACAAGCAAAGACTTGATCATTGCGACGAAGTGGAAGCAATACAGGCATCATAGTCACAATAAAGTACATGTAGGTGATTATTTAAGTGTATATTCACAACTCGTTTTATTTAGAGCATTGATCAATTATCTCTTTAGCTATACTTATCTTTTGATTCATCGACAAAAAATAAAATTTCAGTGTTTATTATTTTTTAAAACATAAATACTCCACAAATTTATTATTAATGTAAATTTTGTTCTATCGAGATCTAATTAAAATTTATAATTATTATTAAAAAATTTTATAAAATAATGAATAAACGTTCGATGCATAAAAGTGCAGATAAAAAAAAAGTAGAAGAAGTTACGAATAATTTACGAAATGTGGAACGATTGTGTCGGGCAATTTAATAGTCGCATTCTTCGTAATCGAATGCCATGAACGTGGGATTGCACAATTTGCCGCTAGCCTCGCAAATACTTGCGACTCGAGGCAGTTTATGGCTCGTAAAAGGCGAATCGTCCTCGAGTTACACACGACGACGACGACGACGACGACTACGATGAGTCTTTACACGCCTTCCTCGCCCTCTCATCAAGCCGCATTTCATGCTTCGCCGATTTATGCGATTTACAAGTAAGAAAAAGCTCATTTTGTCATTCTTACCATTTAAATTACTTAACCGGAAGGTTCTTTTTATAAATAAGTTTTATTTTATTAGCTACAAAAATTTAAAAAAAATTTAATGCCGTGTATGTAAAAGAATTATTAAATAGTCAGATTGCACTTTTAATAGAAATAAAAACGTTGAATGTCATTTTTTTTATGAAACAATAAAAGTGAATTAAAATAATTGTTATCAAATATTAAAAATCACATTTTTAAAATCAAATGTAAAATTTGCCAAGTAAAAATAAAAAGGTTAAATAGTTGAATAAAGCTTTCTTGCTGAAAAAGATCTCATCCGGCGGTTTGTAATTAACAAGCAGCAAGTCTAGAAAAGCTCGCGTACCAGTAGTCTGGTGGCGCGTAAAGCTCGCAGGCTTGGGTCAACAAAAAGCACACGGCTCGAGTACACAATCTCGTAAATTTACTAAGCGCAGGAAGCGGGACAAGAAAGTACAACCCCCCACCCTCCCTCACGTTATAACGCGTGCTCTTGCTTTGTTTTGCCGCCGCCGTCGTCTGCGCGACTCTAAGAGAAGCTTTATGTACGGCTATGGGCACACACATTTGCTAAAATCAATTTGTGCGCTATGTCTACGACATTACCGCGCACAAGCAAGTAAGCTCAGCTGGACAATTCTAAGATAAACTTTGTAATTACTGGAATTACGTTTGTCCTTTTTTTATGATCAGAATGTGTATGTGGGTATGCGCGTGTTGTGGATATTGTTACGGATGAACAAGTTGATCTTTCTTCTTAGATAAAATTAAAAGCACTAAAAGAGAAAAAGAAGTAGCATTTATTTGTTTTACATGGAAGAAAAAAAGCTTCGAAAACTCGATAATTCGATTGTTTCCCTTATTTATCTCTCTCCTCTTTATATTCGTTTGTTTTTATTTTTGTCCGTTCCACTGAAACAGGTGCTCTCGCGGTACTTTCGGTCGATTAAATGCAAGTTTACCACAGTTTGTCCCCCCCCCCTCCTGCTCCACCGTCGTTCTCTCTTGAGCGAGAGAGGAGCAGCTATCGGAGCGATAAGCGTTAACAAAGGAGCAATCTATAACAATTGTTCGAAAAGTTTCACGCTACCCTCAGCTGCACGCTCGACCGAGCTTCAAACTATTAGTTACAAATACACTCGAATTTCTCTCTCTCTTTCTCTTTCTCTTTCTCTCTCTCTCTTTTACCTTCTCTCCCGTATAATTTCGATAATTATAATATACACACATACACACACACCGTTTCGCGATATTAACATTATTATACGGTATAACTAGCATAGAACATGTGTTATGGTATACACGTTCAAATTAATGCAATATAACAAGAGTCAATAAATCGATATATGTACAAGCTACCAACTAGTTTATTTTTCCATTTCGCTTATTCCCCTATCATTTAATTATCATTGCGTTATCTACATAAGAACATCCTCGATGAGTCTAGTTATGTTGAAATTAATTGTTTTCAAATTCTATATTAATTATTCATACGAATTAATAAAGAAAATAAAAAGAAAAAGAAAGCGTACAAACTTATTAGTAAGTACATAAGTGCAATCGAAATCGTCGGTCGTTTATTAATTAATTTTTTAAGCGGGTCAAAAGCGCAAGCGTAAACTCAGATAGGTAGGTGGGTAGGTACACGTAAAAGTGTGTGTACCTGCATAAACTTATGAGCAAACAGAACAGAGTAAAAGAGAGAGGAGAGTAGGTGGGGTTGAGAGAAGAGGAGAGAGAGGAGGCAAGAGAAGCAAGTGCAAACTCGGGCATTTCTGTGTACAAATCAAAACTTATAAATACAGACGCGCTAGTGGCGGCGGGCTTGTTCGCTGCTGCTGCTATTGCAACTTCGAAGCAAACGCGGTCGTATTTGCAATGACGAGGGAGGGTGGGTGAGTGGTTGGTTGGAAGGCAGTATAGTATGGGTGAAAGCAACGCGAGTTGCGCGCACACGTAGAGCAATATACATACTGCAGAGTGCGGGAAGATGGAAAGAAAGAAAGAAAGAAAGAAGAAGCGGCAGTGGATGAGTAGAGCATCGAACGCGCGTGTGGTGTAGTATTTTGCGTACATACGTATAGAAGTAGGAGAACAAGGAAGGCTTGGGTCAGACGGAGAAGGGGGGGGGGGACGTTCTCTTCTCAGCAGTCTCGAGAGGAGCGAGAGAAGGAGTCGAATGCTGCCTCCGGCAATTCCGTCGGGGCACGCGGTATATATCCTATCTAGCTGCTGCTGCTGCTGCTCAAGGAAGGTGGGAGTAAGAGGGAGGAAGGGGGAAGGTAGGTTGCTTTCGCCTTCCTCCTTCCTTGCGACGCCAGCACGGGGGAGAGAAAAGGAGAAGCTGCAGCAGCAGCAACGAACTAGAGGCGGGAGCTCACTTGGCGATTAAGAACACGTACCAGCCCTGCTTCTGCTGCTGCTGCTCCTGAACTACTACTACTACTACAAATACTGCTGCTTCCAACCCCCTTCAGCAGCTTCGTTCACCTCTACTACAACCCCTCAAGGGGCTGCGGGCCAAGCGAGACGGAGTTCTGGGATCAATACAACTTACTTCCCCGAGTCCGCGCTTCTGTCTTCTCTTTCGCCACCACGGCTGGGCATCGGGCTCTCTCGCCTCTTACCGCACTCCCCATACACACTCACACCCTGCAGTTGAATTTTAGTGAGGGTAGAGAGAGAGAGAGAGAGAGAAATTCGTAGACGAGAAAGACCTAACTGCCCCTCCTTGATCCCTCCTCGGAGAGTGTTCTTACGTCCCGGGTCTCGTCGGCGGCGAAGCAGCTCTTCTATTTCTTACAGCCTTCGCCGTTCTCGCCTATATTACTGTCCTTCCTTCCTTCCCCACACATACACACACACACACACACACACACACACACACACACACACACACACACACACACTAGCCCATAGTTTGCCTTCGGCTACGACGCTCCCAGCCAACACGATGCTGGCAAAAGCCTGCAGTCTTATACCTTACCAACCATCCCTTTACTCTCCTTTCTCTCTTTCTCCCCGTGGACAGACTCTCGGCTACATGGCCCGAGAGACGCTCGGAATACATAACCCGTTCGTTCTCCTTCTCCAGTAGTAGTAATCCATGAGCAGCTCTAGCTCCCTACCTCTCTTTCTCAAAAGCCAGCGGAGCACAGTCTCTCTCTCTCTCTCTTTCTCTCTGAATCATATTTTACCGGGCGCTCGAATGGACCGCGATTAATTGCCCTCGGAGTTGAATGGAATTTATTAACGCCAACGCGCTTCTACTACTCCTACTGCTGCTGCTGCTGCTGCTGCTGCTGCTGCTAGTATTGGTGGTACTACTATAGTACCTATATATACTTGGTACAGCTGCTATATATGCAACGAAAGTTGTACCAGCCAGACGTTGTACTTGCTTCCAACTTGTTTCGAGGTTCTCAAAATGAAGCTTGTTTTGCTTTTTAATAAGGATTATATCACTATTTTTAATCAAACACAAGTAAAAGTTAATTAAGCGAAGATGGAATTTTTTCATTCAATATATTTGATGTAGTGACTTGACATTAGGATACAACTTTTAGACGTATAAGATCAGATTACAACTATAAGAAACAAAAATAATTTTTAACCTTATGATTCTCAAAACAGTATTGAACAGTATAATTCGTAAATTTTCTAAAATAATCGTATTCAAATAAAATTTTCATTTGAATATCCAGTCACTTTATATCAAGCACTGACTTTATCCACACTTAACTTACACGTAAAACAATAAACAAGGGAAAAGACGTAAAAGCGCTAGAAAGCATCAACAACAGCAGCCACAGCAGCATCCAAGCAAAAGAGATCTACAACACCTGCTTCCCTCTAATATTATACGTTAGCGCCTTCTTGTTCGCGCAGGTGTGCCAAAACGCTATCATCTAAGTGTACATACACTCACACACACACAACTATACCTATATCCGCGAAAATCCCAAGCCACACACAACTTTGCCTATCTCGCCAAAATATCGATCGGCAAATACATAAGGCTAGCTCTTATATATACCCGCGCGCAGAAGCCACGACTCTCGCACTTCGCTTAGAGAACCCTTAGACACAAACACACACATACACATAGAGACCCTTTTCTCGTGCTCTGCACTTTACGTCATAAATATCGGAACTGCTTCTATCGCCTATATCCACCCAGTCCCCTTCCCTCATTCTGTTTCTCTTCTTCCTCTCACACTTCCTCCTCCTCCTTCTCTCTCGTCTACCTTGCGAGTTTTACGAGCGCTTACACAAGCGAGAGATGCACTTGCAAGCTCTTGGGTCTTGCGATCTCGACTAGTGAACTGTGTATGTATGTGTATGTATGTGTGTGTCTATATGTATGCTTCCAGCACTATCTTAATAGTGCGATATTTATAGCTCGATTTACTGCTTTTATGTACCTATATATATATATATATATATATATATATGTAACTATGCATATATGTGTGGGCACGCTTGATATATAACTATAAGCGAGAACGATCGAATTGTCGGTTAAGCTGATGTTTTTTTTGTTATTTTACAATCTCACGGTCAATATCATGTACACCGCAACCTGCACTCCTTGTCATAATCATTTATTTTACTGCGAATGTTGAAAATTTGTATTTTTTTGATTTCATCATTAAGTTTAAGAAAAATAATCGTTCGTTAAAAAATTAAAAAAGCAAAAAAGCTCGTCATTGAATTTCCAGCTAAACGCAGAGTCAGCGGCAGCTTCGTCGTGTGTTTGCGATTTGAAAACGATCGTTTCGGCAGAGAGCCAGGATAGCTATATATGGGAAGGTAGGCAGTGTATATTACTATTCTCTTCCTAACGCTTACCGATAGCTAAGCTTTACTCAACTGCTATATGTATGTATGTACTTCCATAGGATAGCCGGCCTGGAAATGTGTATTTCGAGAGGAGAAATGGATATATACTTTTAGTACGTACAAGCGCTGCAAACAAATCGATGAGGTGAATCAACAAGTGCAACCTGTATCTACCTATATCGATTAGAATTTTATATATGCTGAGCTGCAATGTGCAGGCTTTGAGAGAAATTTTCTGTACGAATTGTTTTACCAATATGCTGTTAAGTGAATTTGCTAATAATAAGAATAATAATATTATTACCTATTTGTGGTTAGATACAGTTTTCCCTTTTTTGGTATATTATCAAAATTGGTTAATTTGCCAAAATTTAAAATATTCAATAACAGATTCCGATTATCATCTTAAAAATATAAAAAGGTGTATATTAAAAAGAACAGGGCAGTGTAGTTGGTTGAGCTGAACTTACGAGATAAAAACAAGATATAGATGGACCTACATGAAAAGGAAAAGTAAAAGTCAAGAAGTAAGTAACATGCAATCACGATAAAAGAGCCACTTCCCTCTAGCAGCGGTCGTCGTCATCTAGCGACCTCACCACCTCCAACTTCAGATGTATAGAACAACTCGAAGTACCTGGCGCATTCTACTCTAGCACCGGAGGAAAGCGAAGAGCTGTGGAAGGTGGGGGGGGGGGGGGGGTCATTCAAAAGAGAGACGACGAAGTCGCTGGGCGAGTGGACCGGGGCGGTAGGACGAGAGTCGCGGAAAGAGAGACCTCGGTGTGCCCACTAGCAGTGCCAACTAGAGTTGAGGAGGTGGAGGAAGGGAATAGGAAAGGTTTGGGTGTGCGGGAGAAACGCGCCAGCCCCAGCAAAAGCGATTAATTACTTTGAGCAATTTGCTCACCAACTCCACTCAGCTCGTAGACCGACACTATTCTCGTTTCTCTCTGCTATAGCTGCAAGAAAGAAAGAGAGAAAGAGAGACGTTCCACCCTCCTCCTCCTCCTTCTCTCTATTACTCTCTTCTTCTCTGCATCGTCGTATGTAGGTATATATACTGTACACCAACAACTACCTCGCTTTAGAGGTCTCGTACTTTTCGTACCTTTCGGTTTCTCTAGCACTCTACGTATACGGCATGCGCTTACGCGAATTCGCGAGTCTAGGTAGTAAGCAACAGCAGGTCTTACGTTAAGCGTAATAATGACCAATCAATATAATATATAACTTGTTAGATTGCATTGAACCGGGTGATTTGACATTTTTCAAAAAACAATTGTATTTATAAAAAAAAAAAAAATAATATTTAAAAGCTTTTATTATTATTTTTATTAGATTTGTTTAAAAGTCGATCATTAATTATGTATAAATTAAAAAAAACTTTCTTAGATATTTTTAAAAATTTGGTTTTAGTACCTAATATAAAGCCATTTTGACACTATTGAGCGTATTTTGGCATGAGTGTTTTTGTACAACAGCTTAACCGAATGATATCAGGAATCGAACCCACGACCTGTGAATTACTGGAAACTGATGTGCTATCGATTAAGCCATTTCAAGCCCTAAGACAGTAATTTTCTTTTTAGTACATAGATAAACATCTATACATGAAAAAAAACGCAAATGATATTACTTAATCAAGCGTAACTGTTAATATTGCAGAATTGAAAAATAAATAAAGATATTTATATAATTAGCAAGGTGGATCATCCTCAAGTTAATTTAGATCATACAAGTGGTATATATAGAGCATATTATAAAGGCATAACGTGCAGAAGAATATGGAAGAAGAGAGAGAAAAGAATGAAAGCTTGCTCGGCAACCACGAGACGATATATATAGCCACTGGAGCAGGCGAAACAGTCTCGAGAACTATAAAACAAGTTATTTATGCATGATTATTCGCACTACTACCCCCTCCCTCTTTTCCACCTCTCTACCTTTCTTCTTTCCTATACTCCCACACTCACACGCATGCACATGCATGCACATAAACATATTCCAACAACTTTAGCATTTGGCCTTCTAAATTATTTAATGCTACTGCGCGTGCTGCAAACTTTTGCTGCTCTTGACGCAAGCACGCGCGAGAGAGGTGAAGCTTATATATATATTGCTTTGTTTGCTTTTCTTCTTGATGTTTGCAGTGTTGGACTTGAATGTATATGCGATATGTTTAAGGACTGATATGTTTAAGTATGCAGCCGGGGATCGATCGTGATATTTGATAAGTTAGTTTATCAGGCATTGCTTGCAATAATAAGTATGAAATACTTAAAAATATAAAAATTTATTTATTTGATTGTTGATGCAAATAGTGCACTTTAAATCATAATAATATAGTTTAGAAAAAAAATAAAAAATAATGTGCGTAAGTTTAATAAAATATCAAACCTACTTGTAATATATAAGCGGAAATAGCTCTGTGAGCCATTAGATAAAGAAGATGTGACGCTACCATATTTGAAGTTTTTATAATACGTGTTACATGTTATCACTTTGACATAATATTTTTATATTGACTGTTATAATATAGATTGCATATTATGTTAGTTAATGTTATATGTCGTTTATACATTGCTGCTTTTCCAATATACAATAAAAATTTTACGTCTTGCAAAATACGAACAACTTCTTAACGTTAATAATTTATTACAAGATGACGTTAACTGCGATAACGTTTGATAATAATACCTTTTTATACTTAACATCGTAATATTACTCTATAAGCTATACCAACTTACTTAATTTTTCATAATGTTTTAAAGTGGCTATTTAGCATTCATTAAATGTAAGTTTACCCTTGTTATAGTCATAATGAATTTTTCAAACCTCAAATTGCTCGGTAGTTTATCTCATGATAAAATTTGTTTAACTTATTCATTACATAGTAATAAGGTGAACAAACACTCGTGAAAATCCTTTTCTCTTTGAAAATCTTAATTTTACTTTTTTTTAGCAACAAAAAACATATGCTTGTCATTATTTTAAATTAATAAAATAAAGAATAAGAAAAAAGTATAAAACATCAAATCTTTCAACAGTCGTATCTGCATTACAAAATAATTCTAAAATCATGCAAAAAACAATAAAAATCTGTATTTCGATGAATTGTTTTAATTTTAAAGAGTTGAAAAAAAAACGATATTTATATTTCTTCAAGCTACTCTCTTCCACATCGTCGAAATTGCCGGAAAGACAAGGCGTCCAAGGTAGCGGGGATGGTCTAAGAAATACATAGCATGTATAGATATATATGCGCGCAGAGCATATCCACAGCAGAGCAGCAGCCTCCACCAGGCGGAGAAATCTTACTTACCCCTTGCACGCCCGTTCTCTACCCTCCTTCCGTTCCTCCCCTCGCGGCCATCTTGTTATACCAACGCCTTTCCCCCCATTTCCACTGAAGTCTCCCCCCCCCTCCCACCCTCCTCCTTCCTTGTCAAGCCTTTCTTTCACCCCTTCTCCGTAACTGACGTTAGGCTATATACCCCCTCTTCAAGCCCGGACGCGTCTTACCCCTTTTCGACGTCCCGGCAGACTCTCTGACTACTCCCCTCCTATTCTTACCTCCCCGCCTCTTGGTCTGACGTCCTAAGGATGAAGCGAAGGAAAAGCTCTCGAGGAGAGACACAGGGGGATCTGGGATAACGAAGGCAATTTCTTCTTCTTCTTCCTTGTTGTTTTTTCTTGTTTTTTTTTCGTCTTCTTTCTGCCAGATGGTATGAGGACGTCTACGTATAACGGATATTCTCTTTCTCTTATCTCGAGACGACGTGTCCTTAAGCTTCCCGCAGCTTCTGCTCGAGACTTTTGCTTTATATCTCTTTTGCCTAGAGCGGCTCTTAACTTTGTCTCTCACAAAGAAGCTTTTTATTTATGCCACCTTGTTTTCTCACTTTTTTCTCTTCTCTTGGATATGACCTTTGTCCTTTATCCATACCTTTTTTTACTTTCTGTATTATCGTACAGCTACTTTGTCGACGGTCGCCTTTTGAATTTATTAATTTTCTTGTTTTTATGCTTGCTCAGATAGATATGTAAATTGCAATCTATCTCTGGCTATGAACAATTTACTATATAGCTCGTTTTTGTAAATGGTTTTCTTTATTTTTTTCCATTTTTAGAAATTCATTTTTCTTTTATTTAGGTATTCATTGATAGTTGTAATTTTACTACATCAAATATTTATCAATAATCTAGGTTTTATCATTTAAGATAATAAATTTTAAGTACCATATGCATGCCTGCAAAAAAAAATGCAGCAGCTGCCAAAGGCATAAAAAAAAATTGAGAGATTCGTATTAAAAAATTGAGCTTTATAACATCGACATAGAGACGCGTATATATGTATGTACATATATGAATAAAAATATGCAAATATCGCGCCATAAAATCCATCCGGCTATCAGCGCGTTCCATTACGTCCCGCGGGGGAACGAAAAAATTTAATTCCAGCTCCATAAGTCACGGGAGAAAGAGGACTGAGCTACGTGATATCTCGCGGCTCTCTATTTTCCTCCATGCCTTCGTCTCATCATCATCATCATCATCACCAGCACCATACCCTTATTCTCACATATAGCCCCTTTTTATCCAATGCAGAAAGCGAGAAAGGGAAAGAGAGTAGACAAGTTGATGAAAAATTTTTCACACCTCGAAAATCGTCGCACGCGCGAGCGTTCATACGTACGCACACGGAATACACAAAAGGGTACATATAGAGAAGTACAGCGAAAGGGTCGTTTACACTCGAGAGCAGCAAATTTTCCATCTCGCTCTTTCTCTTTCTCTCTTTTATGAAAATTCGGAGTGGAGTGTCGGTCGTGTACAAGAGGAGCGGAAAGAGGTGAGAAGGGCCTGCGTATATATGCGAGAGGAAGAGGAAGAGAAAGAGAAAAGAGAGCAGCAGCAGCAGTGGAATGTCCTCATTTTCAGAGACGCGTTGGCGCGTTCGCTTCCTCTTTTACTCTCTCTCTCTCTCTCTCTCCCTCTCTTTCTCTTTCTCCTTTCCCACGTTCCATCCCTCACTCTCTTTCTCTCTTACCCTACCCGTCTACCTACTACTACACCACTACCGGCATTTTCTCTCTTTCTCATCTGGACCAAAGATACGCGGAATTCGGCAATAAAGATAAGAACCTTTGAGCTCTACTGAAAGAGAGGGAGAGAATGCATCCTTACCGTGAACCAGCAGTAGCAGCATCATAGGTCTGCGGGGGCTTTTATATAGAAGCACGCCTGCTCGGACGGACAATTGGATCCGCAATTATCGAGGGCCGATCGACTTAACGGAGAGTCGCAGATCGGCCAGTGAATTCCAAAGAGGGGCTATACGCACGTACGGTTAGAGGGCAAGGGGATGCCGCGGGACGGGCTTTCTAGATTATCCCAAGCCGGGAGAGAGTACCACACTCGCTCTTGCTCTCTTTATCTTTATCTGGAGCTCTCGGTGGCTGCGTACCAAGCTGGGTTTTGCGGCTGCAAAATTTTCGAGCAGCGTAGTTGCTCCACTCTACTCTACTCTACTCTACTGCGCTCTCTTTTTAGCCTCATTAATCATGGCCAGGAGTCGCTTACGTATACGTACGAGCGATTTAAGCTCACACCGCTAAGTGTGTGTGTGTGTGTGTGTGTGTGTGCGTTGAATTCGGACTGCACTTTTGCTTTCCCTCCCTCTTTTACTTGGTAACGTGGAAACTAGTACGGAAATGGAGCTTGCTCGTTATCCCAGATTGATTGCGATGAAAACGATTTTTAATGTGGTTATATTTATAAGACAAGATTCTTCTTTATTCAAACACACATTCTCAAATTCTTAATAAAATTGATAAATAAAATATATGATTTTGATATAAACGACAAATAAGATTACACGATTCAAAGAGATGATATATCTTGTATCTATATAGAGCAGGAGTCTAACATCAGTCAAATATCGTAAAGAGCAGAGCCGAAATGGCATGTAGACATTGAACGTATATACTGGCTTATATATATATATATCTATATATTAGAAAGTTCAGTTTGAGAAACGAGTTCTCAGTTCCATCACCAGTTCAAAAGAGAAAGCCAGTGCTTTGACGCGGTCGCTTTACCGGTGATGCACCGGTGGTAGATCCTCTACGGAGATTCTCTGTATATACATATATGTACATGTATGCTATGAATTGGACCCCGAGGCTAAGATGAATCGTATAGGTATATATATCTACAGATGCTCTTACTCAACAAGAAAACCTTAGATTCGATCAATAACTATAAGGGTATAATTTAATTATTGCACGAATAAAAGTGTTTAAGATTGGGAGAGCTTTCTTATGAGCATTCTAGTGAGTGTATAAGATGTTAAAGAACATCATATCAATTTTTATCAAAGTAATCGTAAAAATATATTTATAAATTTAATAAAATTTTAGATGCTTATACAGATATATTTCTAATTAAATAATATATTATACTCGCGTAAGCTCTTAGGTTGGTATTACGAATGAATATATTTATATATCTGTATTATAAATTAAAGAACGTCATCGAGGTATTTCGAGTCATTTCTCGATTTCCCTGCAATTATATACACGTATATCTAGCAGCAACCCTTTCTTCCTAAGTCAGGTAGATGTATGTATGTATGTATGTATGTATATATATATTTGGTTACATGGAGAGTTATGAGAGCAGAGCCCCAACCCGGGCTGCTGCTGCTGTTGCAGTTTACTCTTCCGCAGTCAGCTAGTTCGAATCTATTTCCCGCCAAAGTTTCTCGAATTGCCCAGACGCAGAGTTCAAGTTAAAATTCCACAATGTAATCAGTTTCTCCTCAAAACTAGATATTGCGTCTTCTCAGCGTAACTAAGAATTGATATATCTACAAAAGAAAAGAGAATAAATTCAATAAATAAATAAATAAATAAAAAATCAATCAACATCGTATATTTTTCAAAACATAGATATGGACTTTATCAAATACTCGAATTGCATACAAGGTATATATATGTAAGTAAACATATCCAACGTCTATGCGAAAGGCTTCTGCTCTGCAGGACACACAAGACACAAGCCAGCCAACGACGAGTGGCACTATACTAGTGTGTTTGTGTGTGTGTGTACGAGATATACATATGAGGAGAGAAAGTACGAGGGAGAAGAGAAGAGGAATGAAAGCACAGACAGAAGATGGAAACTAAGGGAGGACGAGAGAGAGAGAGAGAGAGAGAGAGAGAGAGAGAGAGAGAGAAAGAGGTAAACTAGCAAAGGCGAAGTGTACGCGGTGCTGGCCGCAGTTCAGACCGGAGTAGTAGGAGTAAGAGAAAGGAGCGAATGGTTGAAGGAGGGGAAGGGGGTGGGCAAGGGAAACATCCCCAAGGAGCCGATAGATATGGCGGTGTCCGCGGTGCCAGCTGCGCTGTATGTGTGTACTCACTGCTCTAGCCAATGGATGCTCCAACTGGCGCGCGCGCGATCTCTCTCGCTTGATTCTCGCGAATAACACGAGTCTCTCTCTCTCTTTACCTCCTCTTTCCTTCCCTGACCTCTCTCTCTCTCTCTCTCTCTCTCTTACCCACCTCCTCCTCCTCCTCCTCTACTGTGTTGCTGCATCTCGTCTTCCTCTTTGCGTATAGAACTCTGCAACGATCTTGAACGAGAAGGAAACAGTGAAAGAGAAAGAGAGACTTACCTTTGGCTGGGACGCGCTTTGGTCGAGCTATAGGGAAAGGCTTTGGATGGATTGGTTGGACTTGAGTGACTTTCACGAGAGCTGAATGATTCATTAGAGTAATGGCTGATTGCTGTGGATGGGTCAAAGAAAGAGAAAAGAAAATAAAAAAAAAAAGTCAGAGGATTGAAAAGGAAGCGAAAAAAAAGGTGAAGAATTTGCTATTCGCAAGTTCGATTGAGCGTGATTCTTTTCACTGCTTCTGATATATGTATAATATAATAGGTGATGAAGACTTTGAAGTGAGCAATCAAGATTATATAAGGATATAGGAGCTATGTATCTGGCTGAGAGGTTTTTTGCGTTTTACGGATTTTTATGAAGGAGTCATATGAACGAGTTTCTTTCAATAATGCGTATGGAAAGAGAAGAAAATGTGCGTCAATTCATGATGTATCTACTTGACTGATGTCCGTATTAAAAACTTCTTTCCATCATTCATTCAGTACTAGTCTTTTTTAAGGGACAAAATTTAGATGTTAAATTAAAAAGAAGAAAGTTTACCTTATAGTAATATTGGAATATCAATTTTTTTTTCATTCAAAATGACTTTTATAAAACAATTGATTTAATTAAATATTCTTGGCTTAGATTATTTTTGAATTCTTTAGTTCAACAATAAACACCTAAAAAGCCCTTCACACATGATACCTATCCCAACCACAGCACGTGTGAAATCCTGTCTAATTTACAAATTTTGAGCTCACAATACAACTCTCCTACATTTTACAAGAATTGTGAAAAGAACAGTAGTTGTTATTCAGTTGTTATTATATTATAGTGCATTAGATGGCAAGTTTGAGTATATATGTATAAGGTGCGCGTGAGAGAAAGACGACACGGAAGGGCGTCGGAATAGGTCGCCGGCGGATGCAGAGGTGCTGCGCTCCGTGAAGGACCGGAAGGCATAAACCTGTACGCGAAAGTCGTCGTTGTATGGGACGAAAAGAGGGAGGCAAGGGAGAGGGTTGAGAACCGCGCGTTTTCTCGCTGGAGCGCCGGAATAGAGGCGCACTTGCTGTTATTACAAATGCGGACTTGTTGGGTGTTTATCTATAGTATCTGGATGGAGGGATGGAAAGGGAGATCCACTTTCGTCGAGAGATGAGCTGGGGGTATATTTTGTGAGCGCAAGCGTTACGCGGATGATTAAATCCTTTACCGGTCTCTCTCTTTCTCGAAATACTGACTATATATATATATATATATATATAAAAGCTCGTTCTCGTTGTTGGAGGCTGCGACAATCCTGCCATTATTATCCTGCTAATGATGCTGAAACTAACACAAGGACTCTGCATTAGTTACGTGATTTCCGGATAAAAGTTTAACGCGTTAAAAGTCTGTCTAACTTAACATAGTTTTGTACTACTTGAATGACAATAATTTTTATTATTTTTTTTAAATAGACTTTTTTTTGAGGATTTGGTTAAAAATTTTATTTCAACTACACTCACTTCCATTTTACTAATTTGAAATTATTCATTATAAAAATCTTTTTCTACAAATACATTATTAATCAAGAGATTTTATCAAGTCTTTTTCGACTTAATTAAGGCAATAAATAGCTTTATTAAAATAGCGCTTTTTATTCTAATATTGTGATTTTATTTAATAAGTATATTTTTTTTAAATTAAATTAACTTGATACAAAAAAAATTTTTACAGCAAATACGAAATAAAAATTGAAGCAATGGATGATGCAGTAAATGCAGTTGAGAAATGCGATTGGACGGGGCAAATCAGCATGGCGTGAGAGGTAACGTAAGACGCTGCCACGCCCCTCTATATAGAGTGACCTTAAATCCAGTACCGTCTACTAAAATATCTATAGGTATATAGAGCCACACTTCTCTATCCCTTTATGTATCCCCCTCCCTTCCATTTACCACAACGATTTGCCCTACTCTTGCCTTTTTTTCCTACAGCTGCCCTAGCTCGATTTAGGGGTGTCCAATGCTACAGGACTAGGCGTTGGACAATACTTTTTCAGCGATTTTGTCATATGTTAAAAATATTATTTTCGAGAATAATTGAAAAGTAATGTTAAAATAGGTTCTCATTATTTTTAATATTTCACACTAATTTGTGATATGACGACAAAAATATTTATTAAAAAAAGATACTGTGTTTTAATAAACAATTTACTTATTAAGTTAAAGCATCAATTTTATAAAAAAGTTTATTTTCGTTTATCAAAATTTTTAGTAAACATATGCTTTTATAGAAAAATTTTAATAAGTTTATTTCAATTTTTTGTAGAAAAAAATTTATTATTATTATTATTATTATTATTATTAGATTTTTAAGATATGATATAGATCATACTAATAAAAAATTAAAAAATATACTTTGTACAAATTTTAATCTTTTTTTCAACAATATAATTATCTAAAAAAACATTTTATGTCTAGCATTAAATAATTTTTTTATATTCTTAGATCAAATAAATTAACTTTTTTAATCTTGACATCAAGAAGAAGAAAAAAATACAGATACGTCCAGGACATTCTCTTAAAAACATACGGATTTCCTTGGTACGTCTCATCCTGATGAAAAAAAAAACTATTAAACGAAATAAAAAAGACGCAGCTACTAAAAGAAAGAAAAAAAACACTTCAATTTTGCAAGCAAGCTAGGAACAGTTAATTCCTTCCCTTAAAAAAGTTGGAGAACGAAGAAAAAGTAGAGCAATCTTCGTAGGGCAATAAATTAAGGTCTCCCCCTCTCTTTCTCTCTTTCTCTGCGCCTTGAATATTCGCTCACAAGTCACCCAGGTGCAAGCTATAGTCCAGTGAAAAGTAAAGTCGAGAGTTTCACTTCAGAACAGTAATAGGAGGGTATACCTATATGTGTATAAGTATATGTACACGTATACATGGAGAAAATTATACGACTTTCAGTGAAGCCGGAAAAGCTAAAATATACGAAGAAAGTAGCTGGAATAAAATTGCGGAAAAAGAGTCGAGAGATATAGTGAGCTCCTTGCCGTAGTTCCCCCCCCCTCCCTTCCAATTAGCACAGCCGAGTGCGTGCGAGTAAACCGTGCGCGATAAAACACTGCACGCGCGCTTTTGCTACATATTACCATCGAGGTAGTCTCTACTCAAACCTCTCTCTTTCATACCTTCCTCATTTCTTTTTCGCTATTCTTCGACTTCTTTTTCTCGGATCTGATCTTGCAATCTATCTACGCTCGCTAATTTTTTTCTTTTTCTTCCGTTTTTCCTGAATTTTTTGTTACATCCGAGAATCTGGAATTACCCTTCGCTTTTTTTCGCTGCTTTAATGGGTTACTTGAGTGAGGTAGAAAAAAAAGGACGGCTTTTATTGAGGAAAGTAAATAGCTGTATTCAGAGGAGAATTTTGTAATTTATTCCGCAATACTAGCAGGGTTTCCGTTAGGCTTGTAATTCTTACTTCTTTTCGACAAAACTTTGTACGTTAGTTTAATATAAATTGTTACATTCTTGTGATTTTCAACTTCAAATTAAGTTATTGGTAACGCTTATCAAACTAAAACTACACAGATTTTTAATATTTTTCCATAAAAACGATTTTTGTACAATTATTTTATTATTTATTTTTTCAACAGTTCAGTTATTCCATTTTTATCACATTTGCAGGAGTAATAGTACAGATTTAGTCGCTTTAATATTGTAATATCTTGGTGGTCTTCGTAGTAAAGGATTGAGATAATAAAGCGGGAAAAATATAAAAGGAATATTTAAGAAATTTAATTTAAGCATCTGGTATGTTTTTCTTGCAACAAGATACTCCAGCTGCAAGCAAACATTACACAGCGTCGTAAAAACATGCTTCTTCGCTAGGCTACCAATAAAATAAAATATCCTTAAAAAATATCGTGAACTTTAATTTTATTTTTGCTGTTTGTTTTATCGTCTTCTTGTTTAATTTTTCCTTCTCTTTACAAAGCTTAAACAGTTCGCATCAAATTGAAAATTATATGAGGGAAAAAAATTGAGCAAGTAAACCAATTATTTTCTTGTGCAGTATGTTTAAAACAAATGTTTACTGAATTAATTTAACATCTTTGATTGAGTTTTCAAATTTAGACTTTAATAATTGCAAAATGAGTAGAAATAACTTTTGCGTTACATTCTCAACAATTACAAATGCAAAATAATTTTTCTTTTCTCCAGCAAGATTTAATCAATCTTATGAATAATAGTATTTTTAAAAAAAATTTTTTTATCTTCATAAAAATGACCAAAACGTGAAAAAAATCAAAAAGTAACTTGTGACTGTTCTTACCACGAAACCATGAAATTTTAAAATCCTTACAAGAAAATTCGAGCTTCATGCGCTTAAAGCATTATCCGATTTTCTAGTCTGCTCAAGCTCGCTTTGCAGAACGTTTGCACTCTCTCTCTTTCTCTCTCTTTCCCTCTCTCTCGCTCTCTCTCTCTCTCTACGACTTCTCGCGCGCGTTAACTTTATCAACGAAGAGACGACCACCTTTTCTCACCTCTTTTTTTTACTCGCCCTCGTACATAAAAACGCTCTAAGGTGTTTAAACACTCAGTTGAGTCTTAATGCAAGGTTTCGTCTTACTCGGATTCAAGTATAATTAACGTTTTTTTTTCTCATTTGTTTTGTATAATTAATGAGCGTTTTATCGCTTGACTTTTCTTTCCTTTTTTAAACTTGATCCGTTCTTAGCACTCCCCTATTTTTTTTTTCAATTTAAAAGAAAGTTCATCTTTTTATAAAACATAAACGATAATATTTATAGTAAAATCTGTATATTGTAGAGAAGAAATTAAAAATTTTTTCAACACAAAAAATGTCTTTTATAAACCACTTTTAACAAAAAATAGAATAAAAACTTTATTCTCTTACCAAACATACTAGCATATGTATATAAGACGCGCCGCTAACTAAAATAAATTATATCCAACAGAGTTTGGTAGGCGAATGAAAATAAAAAAATAAACAAAAACTAACACAACACCACTCGTTCTCCAAGTTTATTAACGAGTTTGTGATTCTCTTTCTTCTTAATTCTTGCGCTGCTTTGCAGCTTTTCCTCCTAAAAAGTTTGAAATTTTCAAAACGCTTCGTTCTAATTATTTAATCATTTGTATAAAGTGCTGGCTTGGTACGGCAAGTTTATTACACTGCAAGATATAAGCGCGCCAGAACTTTCATTTTTCATCGCGATTTTCTCGCTATTTGCTAACTGCGCAAACATCTTCCTGCGGTCTTGTCTTTTCTATACTTAAATAAAAACTATAATATTGGTATATTTACTATTTTTGTTAAATCATCATATTTCTTGCGTAGATTTATTAATCTTTATTCCATTTTTTATGTTTGCTAATTTATATTTTCGCAAAGCTTTCAAGCATCACATGTAAAACGACTCATCTCTAAAATTCACATTATCTTTCCCTCTCTCTCTCTCTTTCTCTTGATAGAAAAAAAAGAGAAGAAAAGAAATATTCGAGGACGAGAGCAGCGGAGACAAATCTCTGGCATACATCAGACAATAGCGCAACATCCGCGAGCTGTAGCAGCAGCTTTTACCTCGAAGCATCTGGCAACCCAACCGGTTCTTCATCCCTCGGACACACACACACGTAAGAACCGGTCATCTCGCGCAATATCCCATTGTCTCCAACTCTGGACCATCGTCATCCGACGATTGTGTCCAGTGCGAGCGCGCGTGTGTGTGTATGCATATGATGCTGCGCGAGACTGGCCGACTGACCAGTTTATTCAAGCGCCCCTCCGACTGGTTTACTTCTTTCACGCGATGGGACTGTAGAGGGTCCGGAGGTGAGGCTGGAGCGCTTAGGAGATCAGTTCACGATGCGATGACCAGTAGCTCGACGCGTTTGTCTTCTTTTCTTTAGCGCTTGAAGATTTGATGTTTTTTTCTTTTATAAACTTTGCATTGTGGCCGCGGAGTTGTCGTTGTGTATCTCGCGTACCTTTGAGATATATGTGTGTGAACTTGTTGAGAAGATGATATAGCGTGGGATTGGAGGTTGCTGGGAGAGCCGGAACCGTTTTTATTGTATATATTTTAGTACTGTGTTAAATAATTAATAACTAATTCTTAACAATTTATTTGTAATTGCGCAAAATAATTCGATATTTGAATGATTTAAAAGGTTTCCGGAAATCAGCTAATAAAATATATACGTGTTACACGTTTAGTTTGTAGCTAATTTTTATGCAGCATTTTGTCTTGGCATAAATAATCAATTCCATGTAGACGCTGAAAAGATACATATCCGCTCGTTATTTATTAAAAATATTCTTGGGTACAATTTATTTTAATTTATAAAATATATTTTATCTCTAGTCAAGTATTTAAATTAACATTTCACGTTTATTTGAACAAATTTGAATAAATAAATAAAAAATTTTTAATATCCTTAATTACAGACAAATAAATATGTGCCATAAAAAAAGAGTAAATAAACAATATTTAAAAAGAAAATAATTTTACCGACCAGTTTTCTACATTTTCGATCAAGAGTACACGTTCGCTTGTTGAAACTAAAAGTTATCCAAGAAAAGCGTAGGTGGCAGTAGGCGAGTTAACGTTGAGAAAATCAATAGTCTGTCTGAAACGCTTCAAAATGAATACATACGCCATCTCTCAGAAATGTGCTACACATCGTTGTTGAATTTGTTGTTAAATCTACACAAGTGGTAATAAATAAAAGTTGTTACTGTGAAATAAAAATATGTATTAGCAGTAGTAGTAAACAAATAAAGAAGATAAAAAACTTTAAATTTTGAAAAATATCAGTGATTACCTAAAAACCGTAATTTAACATAAATGTAATAAAAAGGTTTGTTTAAAAACAATACAATTTATAAAATTTTAATACCTTTCTTTATTTTATATTATATTTTTAATATATTTGACACTTAATATAAAAAATTATGTAGCAAGACTTTCCGTCCAAAAAATTATTTTTAATATGTTGAAATTGTTATAAAGTCATATTAATTTGGTTTTTTTTTTCTTAAGAATCAAGATTATAATATTATGAATATTGCAACTCTTATTATTTCTGCGAATAATATATTGAAATTAAATTTTAAAATTAACATAGATATAAATATTACTCACAATGATATCCTTCTATAATACGTATTATTATTATAATTATATAGATATAATAAATGAATATATTTTTAATTGAGAAATTATATTAAGTATAGTGAACCCTATTATTTTTAAAAGTATAAGTTCAATTCAGTTGCAATAAATTTCAAATATAATTTATTCACAAATAATAAATAGAATACAATATATCCAAATAAGTGCAATAAACATCTTTTATGTTTTGTTTTTTGATGTTTAAAAGTCTCGTACATTAAAAAAAATATACAATTTTATATTGTTGTGCCTAATTTTAATCCAAAGTAGATATATCAAACAAAAATTTTCATTTTAGAAACATTTTAAATTTCTCTTTAATATTTAAAATTAATAAAGACCAAATAAATATGCATTGATAATAATCATTAAAAAACTATAAAAAATAAAAATTTTAGAGTTTACATAGTTTTTTCATTGTTATGGTTTAATGAATATTGGAATTTTATTAGAATTATACACAGTATTTGTATTATCACAGTATTTTATAATATTGTAAAATATTAAAGTTCAATATCGATGAACGATTTTATGTTTATGATATTTAAATGATTTAAAATTTTACTTTTTGAATGGTATGTATTTAAGTTTTTGGTATGTTACATAAAAAATTATGAGAATTCACATTTTATCGTTTTCGCAACTCTAAATAGCTGCAATATTATTTTTAATAAGCCATCAAATTTTCATGAACTAACTACATAACTATCACAAAAATATAGTAGCTCTAATAATATAACTCAATATTAACCAATATTATATCTTCCCATTAAAATCTAATTGATTCATAAGCTTTAAAAAAAAATCGTCGAATTTAAAGTAAAATTAAAATTCTGAAATTTGATAATAAATATTCAATTTAAAAATCATCTGAAATTTTTTTCGATGAATAATTGTAAGGCCGCGAGCCGAAGTCACATATCCTTAATAAAGCCGTTGTAAGACGATGACAAGGACGACGAAGTCGACGAGTAGAACAACGAGAAGGACGTCGAGTCGGAGAACGTAAAGTAGGAGGAGACCGAGGATGTTTGTGGGAAATAGGGGTGTGGGGGTCGTCCAACCAGTCTTACCCAGAATAGTGGCGCGGTGTCTAGATTAGCATCAAGCTTCTTGCTTCTCTCTTGGAATTTCGAGCTTTATCGGCTAATTTATGGAAAGCTTTTTCGGGGGCGCGCGCGCGGGGATGCCTGCAGGATAGTCTCCAACTCGTTGTCGGGGCTATATACCTATACCGACAACGCAGCGACATAGCCACAGATTAATCCGAATGAACTCAGTCAATCTTAAGGCGACAGCTGCTGCTGAAGGAATCCATTAGGCATCCGCCTTGTCTTCCAGACCTACACTCCACTCTCTTTCGCTGTGTACACGCGTACATGCGTAGGAAAGGATGACCACCAGCAGAAGCAGATCGCTTGGTTCGGACGAGAGCGGAGCTTTTGTCCGAGATAATAAGCCGGCATTGTCACGCTTTTGAGGGGTGGAGGAGGAGGAGGAGGTGGAGCAAAGCCTTTTGCCAAAAGATGCAGGCGCGTCGCGTAATCGTATGTCTTTCTCTCTCTCGACAGCAACGCGTCGTGCTACTACCTTATATTGTTCCTCTCCTCTTTCCAATTGTCGTATATGCTTGGGATTCTCGCGATAACACGACCAAGAGTTCGAGCCGCACAACGTCTTCGATGGATGGCTTTTCTTCTACTTTTGGTAGCTAACAGCGAGGACGAGGGTGGATGCTGGAACTTATTGTTGGATACCGGCTACTCGGTCGTGCAAACGAAGGCTTTATAATATCTGTTTGATATATCAAGGGTTATCGATCATTTTTTGAGATTCCTTTGGACAATATGGGTGATTTTGGGATATATTGTTTGTTTGAGATTATATGTGGCTCGTAATATGGACATATAAGAGGTTTTTACTCGTGAAATCGATTTCTTTAGGTGAAAAATTATTTTTTGAAATCGTGAAATCACTTAAAACTATATTTAAAATTATTCTTGTTTTATACAAAATTTTTTAGAGATTTCAAATTATTTCGTGCGACTTAAAATTAGTATGAAAATTTTGTAAATCAATGAAATCAGTATAAAATCGTTGAAATCATTAAAATAATTTTATATTCCAGCGAAGATATCTTCGCAGTAACGCATCTAAGGAAAGCGTAAACGCAACGGCCAACACACCCCCTCTCGGTTTGCCTTATACAAGAACAAAGTTATATCGGTTCCGGGTGTACGATGAAGAAGAAGAAGAAGAAGGAGTAGGAGTAGGAGAAAGGAGACTGGACTCCTCCGGGAGCGTCGAAGTTCGGTGATTACCGTCGACTCTCCAAGGAAGAAGAGGAAAGAGTAAGGGGGAGCCGCGAGTTTCATACTTCGACTGCGGGCCTCTTGTATGTAGGTACCTATATATACATATTGCTAGAACGGCGCGACGGCAGTAGCAGTAGCAGCCTAACAGTCTGGCAAAGTAACTAAGGTTATTCGAGGTCCGATGGTGCGAGGAGAGAAGGGGGGCGATGATGGTGGTGAGAGTGAGAGAGAAAGGGGTCAGTTTTCTCTCTATGTTCTCGGGGGTTGTGTACGCGAGACAGGAGGGGAAAGGAACGGGGGGAGCTAAGAACTGGATGGGGCTCTGACAAGCGGCTATACTGTGAAACCCGTGGCCTGTCGAATGATCGACCTCAGGAGAGGCCCGATGAGTGATTGAGGAGACTTGGCTGAACTCTACCGAGATTCATCGCTCCTTCGATACGTTATACTACTTTGGATGCCACTTTATAGCCCGTAAACTATGGGAGTCTTCTATTTTTTTTTTTTTTTTTTTTTTTTTTTTTTTTTTTTTTTTTTTTTTTTTATTTAAAGTTTTCTAAAGATTTTTAATGTATATCTGATTTTAAAACTTGAAAAATTGTAGTAAACAGGTGTATTTAAATTTTAATCAAAATGAATAATGCATTAGAATCGGCAGTAAATTTTTTAAAAATTGTATTATATGCCATAATAAAAAAAAATTGTTCAAATAGCTTTTAAAAAAATTGGTCAATGTTAAAATTTCAATTGTTTAATTTTAACTTGGTGCGAGTGTGTAAGTTATCATCTCCAGAATTGAAAAAATATTATTTAAAATTTAATTAAAATTGTTTTATTTATTCAAATATTATAAAGTATATATTGAATCTAATAATCAAAATTAACAATTATATCCAGAGCAAAACGATTTACTTAATTTTTTAATAATAAAAAACTAGAGTTCACTGTATTTATTTATATAAATTAAAATATTTGAATAAAATATTTGAATATAATCATATCAGAGAAACAAGATTTGCTGGAAATTTTCTTTAGCCAAGTAGCTGAAGCGAAAGGGAAACGTCTTGAGGGAGAGAAGTGAAGCAATAACCGTAACTCAATATAGCCGTTAAGATGGTAGGAGTTTCTGAGATGGGGTGGCGGTGGAGTAAGGTTGGCGAATGCCGCATCACATAGACGGCCCTTCTCTTCTCTCGATATATGCCAACGAGGCCGACGTGCAACCCCTTTCCTTTTCACTGCGGAATCGCCACCCCAATCGACGATAGTATATACCAGAAGATGCGTATTGCGTACACGAGAGAAACTTGCTTCCTTCTCACTCTCCCCCTTCCTCACCAATCCATCCCCAATAATAACCACCCCTTCTTCTTATTCTTCTTCTTCTTCTTCTCTCTCACTCTCTTATTCTCTTCCATAAACCATAATAATTGCGTGCGATTTACGCCGTTCGTTAGTAATTGTGGCGATTCTCGTATACTGACTATGGCATGCTGTTTGCTTTTCGTAAATTACAAAGTTGGATTGGATTGTCTTGTGCGATATTGCTTCATGATGGTCAACTGTGTTATAATAATCAAGAGATTTTGTAAATGAAAACTGTTACTAACAATGCATACCAATATATTTCTAGAAATAATTAGAAATTTTTGTTATTTAAATAAATTAAATTAAATTGTATAATCTCTAAATGTATCAGATGATATCAAGCAAATTGTTTATTATAAATAAAAATACTATTTTCAGAAAATAATTAACATAGATGTACGTTTCCTAATAAACTCTTCTTAATTTTTCGTCCAAAAATATTGATATATAATTGCTAAAAATACAGCAATGGTAGTAGGTAACGTTTTATTTGTGTAGTCTTGTACATTTATTTTTTAAAATATATTAACAATTTGTTACTCCAAAATATGTTCAAAATAAATTATCCTACCCGCAGTAAATCAATAAATATCAATAATTAAAATATTTTCAATTTTCATCATAACTATTATGAAATCGATTGGTCTTACAAAATCTGAATAACCCTCGAGTGCACACGCAAATAGGAAAGCCATCCATCAATACGTACACATTAATTACCGAGAGAAGCTGCGAGTCAGTCATCCGCAAGCTGCTCAAGGAGTTCCGTCATCCGTAAGATCGTCCAGACGGTAGAGCTATACGCACGCACAGGAGCCCCTAGCCCCCTTCCCGCATGCGTCTCCTAACTTGCACTTAAGGAAAAGTCCCTTACATACACGTAAGGGCCTGAAGCAGCAGCAGCAGCAGCATCAACCCCTTTGAGAGCAGTAACGTATAGTAGCAGCAGAGCAACCCCTCTCTCGCGCTTTGGTCAGCCATACTTTTTTTTCATCCTGCCTGCCTGCCTGCCAGCCCGAGGCTTTCATCGTCACATCTCCCGTCCAATCTGGACCCCCCCTCGACATCTTACGTGTATATATGAGCTGCTCTCCTCTACCCTTTCTCCAATACCTTATATACTTCTACCCTCTTACGTACACCATCGCTCTGGTGTTCTCCCACTGCTACTGCTGCTGCTGCTGTTATATGCTCTGCGTATGAAGTTATATATTTCTTGTCCCCATCGCCAGTAGGCAGCTCTCTGGCTCCCAGCGGTGTGCTCAAAACACGCCTAAAGGCTATAATACAAGGGAGCACAGAATTATTCTTCAAGCTATTGATTTGAAGTCTCCGCGTTGCGTATACTTGCTGCGGATCGATATCTATATTTGAAACGATGATGATGGTGCTGGTCTTGATTATTAGCTCTGCTGAATTTTCAACGCTGGATTGTGTTTTTTTTTTTATTCAGTCAACAGATTTTAAAAAGAATATTTCAAAGATTTTGATCAAAAATTTATTAGCATGATGTATTGCGAATTTACATTTAGGAAAATTGAAAATTGAAAATTAATTTTGTTCTACTTTTTTTTTTGGATCAAAAATTAAATTGGTATAAATGATTGAAGATTAGATACAAAAGTAACCCGATAAAATCAAAAAATGAATGAATAATTTTATCAATTTAGACAATCAATTTTAAATCTAAAAAGTAATAAATTTAAATGGTTTAAAAAAAAAAGAAAATAAAATAACAGTTAGAGAGAATGAAAAAGATCTGTCGCAAACGTCGTTAATCGAATGCAGATTGGTTTGGCGAAGCAATCTACTTACTCTGCATAAGCGTATATATATATATATATATATATATATATAGACGAGCGTACACGCCGCGCTTGAAACTGTTCGAATTTGAGATTGAGAAAACTTTATCGATCAATCGGCAACAAGTACTTTCTAATCAGCGTAAAAGACGGGAAAGATATTGTCAGCCCCTAACGACTTTACCAAACTAAACTTCGTACTATTCCTACTGTTCGAACCGTTCGGTAAGCTCCGCGCTATTCTCTCTTGCACAAGTATATAATATTTGTTCTACACACCTATATATAGTAACTTGGCTTCACCTTCCGAGACATTCTTCAAGAAATAAAGCAATAACATGAGAATAAAATAAAAAAATAATTATATTAGGACACAAAAGAAGGTGACCTTAAATAGCTTTGAATAAAAACTACTCTAGCACCTGTAAAGTAAAAACTGTTTGAAAACTAGAATAAAATAAAAGCTAACACATACGCATAGTAGGTATAGGAGCGATGAGGTAGGGGACAAAACTTGCTCCGCGCAGAAAAACGAGTTTAGCGTATAGGGAAGGAAAGTGGATAGACGGGCTATCAGTTTTCGCTTGCAACAAGACTTTGCGCACAATTTTTACATCTATAGCTATATAAGGATTATTATGTTAGCCAATCCTTTTGCTTATTCAAAGTTTCCTCAAGAAAAAAAAATAACATTCTTTTCATGCACTTTATTTTCAATTCGTAAAAAGATAAGCAATTTTCAAGTGATATACTTGAGGAATGTGATTTAACTTGGTATAGGAGGTGGATATTAAATTTCGTAAATACATTTATGTATAAAGCATAGTCTTAGGATTCAAAAGGAACAAAGCTAAGACTCTCTATCAATACCAACCAGAAGGAATCTTGTCGGGACATTGATGACGATCGGTAATAATTCGACGTTACTCATGGCGATATATAGCGATGATAGGATTATAAGGAGGAGGAGGAGGAAAATGAGGGTAAAAGGGTATATACGTAGGTACATATATAAGATTCACAGTAAGCGAAGCGTTCTTAATGAGCTACCTCTCTCTCTTTCTCTCTTTCTCTTAGCTGTACTGCCTAGAGCCAATTTCCTCGATACGCGACGGTTTCTCTCTCTTTCTCTCTCTCGTCTCCTTCCGGTCGAGCGGAGGCCAAGGACGCGAGGAATGTGCATGTATAGCCTAGAAGAAAGTGCTGCTCCCCTTCCCGCAAACGAGTAAGAGCCATACCTACAGCATATAGTGCTATACGTCTCTCACTCTTATTAATTTCATAAGCCCTTGGACCGAGTCGGAAGGACGGATGGACTTCAAGGCGGTATACATCTCCTCGAGCTCGCCTTTTCCTCCTCCATCTCCACCTCCTCCTTATTCTCGATCGTCAATTTATTGCCGGGGTGTAGGACGTAGTCCAATCTGCCGAGTGTCCGAGAGTAGTAGCAGCAGCAACCGTCTTCGGCCGAAATTTCCGCAGGGAGCTTATAGGATAGGTATAGGTATGTACTATTCCCCTGGTCTGTTTGCCTCTTCGTCCTGCCTCCTAAGATATCGTCTAGATGCGAAGGAGTGGCAAGGAGTACAGTTATATAGAGGAGTATATAGATATTTGAGCGAGGGTTGCCTATACTAGTACTATACTAGTCAGCCTGAGCTATTAATTTCGATTAGCTTGAGAGAGAAAGAGAGAGAGAGAGAGAGACTAAAGTTGTTGGAGTGGTAGGTAGGTAGGTAGGTAGGTAGGTAGATGGAAGAAGGTACATATGTTGATTGAATACGCGATCACGTACGCCAAGTTCTCGTTCACTCACTCACTTGCTCATTCTCGGTTTCGTTGATACAGATACGTGTGTATGTGTATGTTAAGGAAACTGCAAGTTAAGCAAGTTCAGAGAGAGAGAGAGAGTATGTGAAGAGGAGTTACGTTGATATATAGTGACGATATGATGTTACATGCTAAGCGGCGAACTAGAGCTCCTCATCGTGTGTCAGCGAGATCTTTAGCCGCTTTCTCTTTCTCTCTCTCTGCTTTAATTACTCTGCTGCGATTGCTATAATATTGAGAAGAGAAGATGTGGCTATAGCTAGATTTTAAGCTTACAAGTTTATCATAAGCTGATGTTGAAATATTTAAAGAAGTATAGGTAAGAATAGAGAAATGGTGAGATGATTTAAATGGCAATTGCCGCATTTATTAAAATTGTATCGTTACGCATTACATTCGTGTAATATAAAGTTGGAGTGAGGTACCGTTTATGATATCTATATGCTCATACGTTATATTTTATTTATATTTATGTATACCGATATCAATTACATCCATGTAAAATAAATGGCTATTTTATAGATATATATCTACACAAGAAAAGGATTCTAATAATATGTGAAAGTGTAATAAGACAAAAGCAATGAAGGTAAATATACATATATATATATATATATATATATATATATATATATATATATAGTAGCAGCCACAAGCTTTTACATAACGAGCAAAAGAGAACACTTCTGTTTTGAAAAGGGAAGGGAGAAAGTAGTATGGAAGAAGAAGAAGAGAGGATCAAAATTTAGAAGTGAGAAGCTTTGCACTCACGTTTTAATGCCTCGTGTGTTAGTTGGATGATGAATAATACAGGATATCTATGTAGGATGCGAATATTTATGAAGTGGTACAAAAGTGTAGTTGCTATGGAGGAGAAATATATTTATGTACGTATGTATGAGTTGTAATACATTTGTTTTTATGATCATCCTTGTTGACTCTCTTATATTTATGTATGCTTAAGTTAGAGCAATATACGTGTAAGTATAATAATTATGGGAGGATATTGTGACTTCTCGCGTATACCTATATGAGTAATGAAAATGACAATTTTAAATAATTTATTTTTTGATTTATGCAAGAATAAACGATTTTCAAACAGTGCTAATACGTCACTCGATTCTTTTTTCCTCCTATATTACCTATGTATTATTTTTAGTGAAGTAATAAAAACTATGCTTTAATCGATTATCAAGAATGAAATAAGAGATAATACCTATAAGTATAACTTGGTCTGCTGGGGAAGTGATTGAGCAAGGATTGAGACACAGCAGCAGCAGCAGCAGCTTGGGTTAAATAAGAAAACGCGAACAGGAGTATAGATAGTAGAGAGATCTACACCGCAAGGATGAAGTTCTCTCATAAGTCCGTCTACATACCCTCCATAGACCGGTACCTATATA
>JAPYZE010004456.1:0-11008 GCA_030522805.1 Leptomastidea abnormis
GTTTGTGATGCTTTTCCATATAATTTACCCAAAAAACACTTTCTCAAAATGCTTGCGCCAGCAGCCACCGGGCAGCGCTGAGTGTCACACTTCCGATCCTAATACTTCAGTATTGCATTTTTAAATCTGTTAACAAGTTTTCAACTGAGTTATAGCGACAGAGCCACGAAAAAAATGCTTCAGCTGCGTTACCTGCGTTTTTTTCCTATTGCGTATAATAGATGGCTTTCGCAAGCCGGGCCGTGGGAAATCAAAATACCTTTTACTACAGAGCAAAAGAAATTTATCTTGTCTCCACTGCCATCAAATCTATGAATTTGCTTTAGTGTATTCTAAAGATAGATGCGGTTTTTGATTGCTTGTGTTAGTCTTAAGTATCGACGTCATATTGGGCGCTAAGCTATCTATTCGTGCTGTAGAATGCTCTGTGCGCATTTGCGGGGGGCCAATATTATTGTTCAACATGTTAAAATTTGGTACGATTGGGTATTGAGAGGCTAATGCTGTAAGATCGATTGCCTCTGCAACACTAACTGCGCATTTTCACTTGTTCTGTTTTCGTTATCTACACCTGAGTTGGGCCTGTTCCACATGAAGCTTAGGTGTTCTAATATAACATTATATTGAGCTGTACGTAAGCCTTGAATAAGAACATTGTTAGTAGTATAAGCTACCTTGTTGTCTAGCATCGTTGAGTAGGATGGTGCTTGAATGTGGGAGTTTAGACATTGCATGGTTTCCTGATTTATCTCTCTTTCTAATATTCCTAAATATAAAAAGAGATGAGCTAGATCTTGTCATCACTTTATTCGTGATGTGATTGGTCGACGTTTGACCAATCAGTAAGGTTAGATGCTCAACAGGCGGGAAAATTTAAATTTAGATTGTTATATTAAATAAAAGTAAGTGCGCGCGCAGCGCGCTGTGTAAGTTCTAGTTGATTATTAAATCTTAGGGAATCCCCGAATTCGGCGTTTTGAGGCTTTCCTTCCAGCTCATATAATTCCTCCTGTTTAGGGGATATATCAATATAATTTTGGGTTTTATCCCCCGACATTCCTTTTTCTATAGAAGGTTGCCTTGCTGAGGCCGTTGTTTGGTCCATATAGGTGCAACCAGGTACCGCAGGGTTGTATAAGATATTTAAATTTATATTCGCAAATTATACTTATTTTGAAGCAAAAATGAATTTCTTTCGTCTCTCATATTGAAGGCAGAAAAAGGGAATTGTTCGATTGTGTGGACAACAGGTAGTAAAAAATAAAACAAGTTATTTTTCGACGTTTCGTCCACATGTGCATGGACAACATTGGGCTATATTGAATGAAAACAAATAAAAAAATAAAAATATGGGCTCATCAATCTCACCGTTCTTTCCAGGTATTGTAATGAATGATCTGAAAAGTGTTTGATTAAAAAAATTGCTTGATGATTTTAACTGCTCGACAATTTTTTATTTCAGATACGTTGATGATACTATTATGTGTGTACATAAGGATCATATAAACAACGTAATTAATACTTTTAACGGTTATGATGAAATATTAAAATTTACTTTTGAAGTTGAATCTAATAATAAAATTAATTTCTTGGATGTTGCATTAATAAATAAAAACAATAAAATAATTACAGATTGGTATCAAAAACCAACGTCAACAAGTCGTACAATCAATCACTTTTCAAATCATCCAATAAAAATGAAAATAAATATTGTTTCGAACTTAATTGACAGAGCAATTAAACTTTCCGATAGTAGATTTCATAATAAAAATATCAAAATTGTCAAACACGTGCTTTTTCTTTTTTTTAATTTGTTACTTTTTATTCTATTTTGTGACTTATTTTAATTTGTGATTAAATTAATTTGAAACGGTCTTTAACTTTACATTCCCCTATACAATAAGATAAATCAAATTTATCGCACAGAAGTGTAAGCTTTAAATAGACCGCCCTTAAGGAGGTTCTATGGTCTGACAAAAATACGGAGATCTTTATGAAACTTGGTTGAACAACTATTTAGAGCGTCACGAATCCCTGGTAATTTTTTCAGAATTTTTCACCAGCCAATTTTTAATCTGTAAGGCGACAAAGTTGCAACTTTTAACATGGGCTCTTATGGAGAGCAGTCAATTTTAGCCATTAAAAGTTGAAAAAAAAGTAGAAAATTGCAGAGAACTTATAAAAAAACATACGTAAAGACAGCTTATGCAATAACGAATAGATTGGCGTGTTAAAGAATACAGGTGACCAAACATTATCGAAAGATATTGGGATAAATGTAAACAAAACCGCGCGGCTCGCCTGTACTAACTGCATGCAAAAACAAGTGAAGATGGCGTAGCGTCGTCTGGTTTGCCATGCGTTGTCTGCGTGCTCACTCACAAAGTTACTTTTACAAGGCTTATTATTGAATATTATCATCTAAAATTTTGCACAGACTTTCATAAGACTTTGCTTGAATGTTACATTATTAAAAGTTCAATAGTCGAAACTTTCTAACAGACTTTTGTCTGCGAAAGGTAGAAATTTTATTTCGTTGACGCTTTATATTATTTATTCCGTGAATAAAGATTATTTGGTATAATTAAGTTAGATCATCGGAAACTAAACATTATAAAGAGCGTACATAAAGAGCGTACAGTATTTTTTTCACGACTTTTCATTGTTAAATAGACAAGTACTGTCGAGTTCAAGATTCGTGCATATGCTGCTCTCCCCCCCCCCCTCTAAAGACACCATAGAACCTCTTTAATCATTCAGCCAATAAAATTTTAGATACTTTGAATCAAAAGAAAGAGAATCCTTTTTGTCTCATTTCCCTAGCTATTGTAGATTTTTTTTAAAAAATCCCCAAAGTTTGAAAAAACGTAAATTTTGCCATTTCCAGCAGTCAAAAACTTCAACAAAACGATATTGTTTCATGTGAAACAAAGTATTAACATATTCTTTAATGTTTAAAGAAATAATTGCATACAAATTTTTTTACAATTTTATATTATTATCTTTTATTTGTTATAAAAAAAGATCGTTTGCGCTAGCTTATATGGGTGCTTACGCGCATGAAACGCTGTCTGCTATTTTCATGTATATATATATATATATATATATATATATATATATACAACTTCACATTTTAGGTTAGCGCGAACGGTCTTTTTTATAACAAATACAAGATGATAATAATGTTAAAATGTAAAAAAACTTGCTTGCAATTGGTTCTTTAAACATCAAAGAATATGTTAAGACTTTGTCCCACATGAAATAATATCGTTTTGTTGTAGTTTTCGATCGCTAAAAATGGCAAAATTTACGTTATTCAAACTTTGGAAAGTTTTAAAAAAAATTTATAATAGCTAGAGAAACGAGACAAACGGGATTCTTTTTGTTTTGATTCAAAGTATCTAAAAAAAAAATTTTCCGAAGCAAAACGGTCAACTTTTTTAATTTGTTTAAAAATGATTTGTTTAAACAAATTGTGACCAGGTTACTGACTGGTAACCTTGGTTTTTATGTTCAGTGACACCTTTTGAACAAGATCCTGCAAAAAATTGAGGTCAGGATTCAGTCCAGCTGTGTGACCAGTTGACCTGGGACTATTAGCGTTTAAACCTTCAATTTGATTTGAAATCGCTATCTCCCTTTCAACAGTGGATTGTGACGATTTGAATTTTCTCCTCCCACTAATTAATAATAAAAGGCACCTGACCCAAAATCAAGATAAGAAGAAAGAGAGACAGTAGGTAGGCAGCAGGAGTATGAGGAGAACTCATGGCTTTTCGTTCGCGATACGCATAGAAGAAACATCGAGTGTGGCGATCCCGACCGGCCTCGAAAGTCAGGTGTATCATTGGCAACAGAAAGAGAGACCGAAAGAAGCCAAGAAATCATCATTGTGACAAGGGCCAAACCATTGGCTCAATGTCAGGCGGGATCCACATCTCCAAGGCAGCGTCGTAAAAAAAGAATAGGACGACTGACCTGCGTGCACAAGTGAAGCCCAGCCAAAGCTGCGATTCCGAACTACTGCGCTCAAAGCATTTGCTAAATAACTCCGACTTCCTGAACGTTTTGCAAGTAAGGTATTTTACTCTCTATAATGTCTGTAGGTCTTTTTGCATAATTTGCGTGCGTATTTTGCGTATTGAGTTATAATTAATTATTTATTTCTTGCGATCGGATTGATTCGTATGTGGTATTATCCATACGTTCCAGTTTTGTAACATTTCATTCAATGTAGCCTGGTATATTTTTAATTTAAATAACTTGTTTTTATTTACTAATTATAATCCTTTACTTCCACTTAATTTTATTTAATCATGATATTTATTTATTTTATTTAAATTAATGAAAATAATTATTTTATCACATATCTCTAACGTAAATTCAATTTATATGTATATCAATCTTAGTTATTTATAAATTTTAAATACCCTTTTCTCTTTTCATTGTATGTATATATTAGAGTAAAGTAATATAATCTTGAATATCTGTATATGTAATTTCATCTAAGTCTTAATAAGCATATAAGTTTTACAATACAACGTAATAAAAATAACAATGCAAATAATAATAATAATAATAATAATAATAATAATAATAATAATAATAATAATAATAATAATAATAATAATAATAATAATAATATAAGATTGTTTTTTTATATTACAATTAATTTATAAAACAAGTATCTTATAAAATTTTATAAATTTATTTTCGAAGCTTAAATTTACTAACATTTTCTTTATCAATAACTTTTTTTTATTTGTAGAAAAGATAAATTGTTTAAAATTTTTTGTTTTGATTAAAGTTAATCACAATTTGCTATATGTATTCAATACTTTTTAATTTACTTATAGTAAATTCCTCAACAATTATCTATTAATAATTAAGTTTTTTTTTAATCTGACTCCTTATATTATTAATATAATCTATATCGCTTTTTTAATTTTTAAGCATTGTTGGTAAAAGTAAAGACCTATATGTGAAAAAATATTTTTTAAATTATAAACTTTTCTTTAAATCATTTAGCATTATATACATTTAGTAATAAGGAAATTATGAAAATTATTGAAGCAAAAATAGTTTATTTTCTGTATATTTATATTTTTAAGATTTTTGACAATATGAGTCTTATATAATTTTCAAATATATAATTCTTTACAAACTTTAATAGAATTTAAATAACCAGACATAAATAGATAAATTTTGAAACTTTTAATAAATTTATTAAACTCTTTACTGTGGCTTATCAAAAATTTAAATAATAAACCTGCATTCAAAAAAAATTTTTTTTTTGTTATTTAAAAATCTAAGTCAAAGATTACACATAAACTGTACAATTAAGGTTAATAATTCAATTGCTATTATATATCTATATCTATATACAAGATAAACCTGTTTCTCTAATAATAATAATAAGTTTCTTTAACAATTTTAATAAATTAAAAATTGATATTTATCAAATTTACATGCACTTTGAATAAAATGCATAATCGTTGAATATAATATGAAAGAATTCTTACCATAAGTAATAATGTTTGGTATTTACTTAACAAAATATTTTTTTGTACTTATATTAATTTTTATGTATTTATATTTAGAAAAATTGTAATTATTTAAAAATAAGCCCATAATAAAATATTGATGCACTTGAAAAAAAGAAATTAAAATATTTCTTTTAATACATAAACAAAAATATAAATTATAACTATTAAATAATTAAAAATGAAAATATCTACTTACATAAATCTACACAAATAAGTGCTCATATGTGATTATTAATTCAAAAATGAAGTTTAAAGTTGCTAATAATAATTTTTTTTAAACATTCACCGAAGCTAAATATTTCTAATTACTGCAATACATTTTTATACTTAACATAATTTATTAAAATAATATAAAAAAAAGCATTTAATATTTGCTTAAAAATTTGATTTTAAAATCCTTATATTGTTTCTTAAAGACCCAAATTGTATTTGTAAACATTAAAGATAAATATAAAATATTAAAAAATGCAAATAAAAGAGTGCAAAGTTTTTTACTTAAAAAACCAATATTTAAAATATTTCAGACTAGATTCTGTTTTTTATTTTAGTTATTGATATTTGATATTTAATTCAAATAAGTAATAAAATTTGGAATTTGTTTACTCAAGTTTAAATTTTAATCTTAATCTCAATATACGAAAAGATACGATTATCTTACCGAATTTGACTGATAATTTTCAGGATTTAAAAATCTGTAGAAAAGAATATAAATTTATAAACAACTATAGATATTTTAAAGTTGCTCTACATTTGCTCATTTAAGAAAATGCCAAACAAAATATGTACTATTCATAATTTTTCGATAAATTTTGAATTAGTTTTGTCCGTGTTTTTCATTTTTGAGAATTTATATACTATTTATAGTAGTTCAGTTTGAAAATTAAATAAATGAGATCATTTTAAAATATTCGATAAATATTGTTATATAATTGTAATAAAAATGCTTTACTATTGCCACAATTGATTAAAAAAAATTTATTATATTTCTTTAAAAAAATATAAAAATAATTTTTCATAATTTTGTATAGTTACTAAATTGTAATTGTAACCTAAAAGATAAGGTCGTTTCACACGAAAGAAACAAGATTAAAAATAGAAATAAAAAAACAATATAAGAATGAGGGCATGAATGAGCCTGGCGCTTCTCATCCTCCAAGGCACACGGAGAAACATTCATGGAGGAACAACGGCGTACTTGGTACTTGTTCCTCCGTGTTCCTCGGTCTTCCCTTATTCTTTTTTAGCTGTACTGGCCCATAAGGTGGCGGATTGATGTATTGGGTTGGTTATGTGACTAGTTTTGACGTGGCATAACACCTGATGTAATATACCCTTTTCCACATATTTTACGCCAATTTTTTCCACCTTTCAACATCAATTTAACCAAAACTAAAAAATATTTGTATCTAAGCCTTATAACTATATTAACAACATATATTAGCAGTTAACAGTTAACCTGCTTAACTAATTATTTATAAATTAAATTAAAATTCAACAACACTTCATAAGCGTCTGTACAAATTTGCCTTATGTTGGGTTGTAAGACGGTCGCAGACGTCACATTACGACCAACTTCGCGACACCAAAATGACTTCTTTTTCTTTCCTCCATTTTTTCTTATTTCATTAGTTAAGGCCGTTCCACGCAAACGGCGGAAGAGTGCGGGAAGAGGAATAAGGAGGAATAAGAAAAGGAATAAGGAGGCATTATGAGAACCATACATTACCGACATCTAGCGTATTAAAAAATTATTTAATAAAATAACGTAATATAATTTAGCAAAACCCGACATTGTATGCCTTATTGTAGAGCATTATTTATCGTATTATGAAATCTGAAGTTAAAATATTGTCGACATCCTTTTATTCAGGATTCTTGCTTTAGAGTATTTTAAAACACTTTGAAGCAAAAATTTTTTAGGATGCTGATAATATTTTGATTTGAATTTTTTTTTTTGATAGTTAATGCTCTACGGAAAGACATATAATCTCGTGTTTTATTAAATATTATGTTTTTTCATTAAATATTTTTTTAATACGCTGATGTCGGTAATGTAGGGTTTCCATTCCATCCTCCGATGCTTGTTCCTCCGTATTCCTTGGTGTTCCCTTATTCCTTTACAGCTGTACTGGCCCTATTCCTCTTTATTCGTTCTTATTCCTCCTTATTCCTTTTTATTCCTCCTCCTCCGTTCTTATTCCATTTGTGTAAGACGGCCCCAAAATGTCACGTTGAAAGCTTTGCTTCTCTTGTGAAGTCTCTACTAGGTCTCTAGGTAGAGTGGTAGAGACCTCTTGTCTTGACCCCTGAACTAGCGCCTCTGTCGGAGGTGATTAAATTACGTCGAACATTTTTTTTTATTTTTATAAAAACTCGTCCTATTAATGGGAGCCCATTGGCCCGAGCCTACTATGCCTAGTCCTTAATTCGGCACTGAGTACACGTCACACGTGTTTTACAGCGCATCTTCTTCAGCATTGCCTTTTCTTAAAGGATACGCCTATTGAGTCCTATCTACTACAATAAGAGTTTCCTTCTGAAGTGAATAAAGTTGTCAACATCTTGAAGTCACAGCGTCTTTACTATTTTCATCTGCTCCTTGCCCATCTTTTGGTCACGCACATCTTTTGGGGTCATTAAGAAAGCATAATCCAACACTAAGATTCAAAGGATTTGGATCTGTAACAGATATTATGAGATAAATCTGGATCCTCGACAGTATCAGAGTGCCGTCTTTATTTTTGTTTTGTCATCATTCTTTTTAATTTTCAACAAATATTTAAAAAAATCAGATATTATAGATTTGGGTCTCGGATCCAAATCCTTTGAATCTGAGATCCGATATAAATCCGAATCAAGGATCCGGATTCTTCGAATTTGAGATTCGGATCTATTTTAGGATTTCGGGTATTCGAGATTTTGAAATACCCAAAATTCGGACCTGATTGGATGCCCTAATTATAACTCGCCAGTTGCCATTCCCTACTCTATTGTAAAGTCTTACTTGAGATCTCATCTGAGATCGCATGCCAAAATCTCATGTGACTTTTTTTCGCTTAAAACAGATTAAAATGAAGTTAGAAATAATTTTAGAACATTTTTTGAAATTTAAGAACTTGGGAAAATTGTTTTTTTCACAAAATTTTTTCAAGTTTCTAAATTTTAAAACAATTTTTCAAGTTCCTAATTTTTAAAAAATGTTCAGAAATTATTTCTAACTCTATTTTACCCTGTTTTAAGCAAAAAAAGTCACATGAGATTTTGGCATGAGGTTTCAGGTCAGATCTCAGCTAAGATTTTGCAGTAAGGATTAAAAGATTAAATGCTAATAAAATTTTTGGTAGTTAACCACTTAAACTTAAGTAGTGAATTGAAGATGGAATTAATTAAAAATTGAATCAATTATTCGCAACTCTGTTTACAATATATCGATAAATAAATTCACGGTTTTTTATAATGGGCCTCAGCCTCAGCCTGCTCAGCCAGCCGGGGCATAACATAAGGAGGAATAAGGAGGCGGCGCTACGAGGAGATGGGTAAGTCGGTAACCCTACTTACCGACATAATCATATTAAAAAATTTTTTTAAATAAACAACGTAAAATTGAACAAAACCCAATGTCATATGCCCTTCTTTGGAACATTATCTATCACATAAAAAATTTTCAATTCTTAAAATTGTTGGCAACATAAAAAATTCTTGCTTCGAAGTAAAAAAAATACGTCAGAGCCAGAATTTTTTATGTTGCCGACAATTTTAAGACTTGAAAATTTTTTACATGATAAATAATGTTCCGAGGAAGGGCATATGACATTGGAGTTTGTTCAATTCTACGTTGTTTTTATTTAAAAAATTGTTTAAATATGATTATGTCGGTAAGTAGGATTACCGACTTACCCATCTCCCCGTAGCGCCGCCTCCTTATTCCTCTTCTTGCACTCTTCCGCCGTTTGCGTGGATTGGCCTTTATAGATAGATCTACTCGCAACGCAATCAGTCAAGTTTCTCTTTTCCCATTCCTCCGCTGTTTGCGTAGAACGGCCTTTATATTTTTCCTAAAAACAAAAACTGACTAAAATTTATAATATATATATATATATACACAGCTAGATTTTGTGTTTACTTTCTTTTGATTAAACTCATTTTCACCGGGTTATGGCAAGCAGTCTCACTGCAAGCCGATAAATAGAAGAAGAAGAAGAAGAAGAAGAAGAAGAAGAAGAAGATTAAATTCATTTCTTTCTAATAACAAACTGTCATAAATAATGCCTTACTTATCTTTTGTCATTAAAACGCTTAATAAGAAGTTTCTAACAGGTATTGGATGCCTTATTACTTAAGGAATAAATAAATCTAAAAAAATATATAATGATAAAATTAACTTTCATATTTAAATTATAGAAATTATTTGTGATAATTATTGCATCTATTAAAATTAAAATCATTTTTTAGGTCAATTTTAAAAACAAAAAATACTTAAATTTTGAAATTTGTAAATAAAAAAATTGAAATTATTCAACAAATAAAGCTACTCAACTATATAGCACCAAATAATTTTTGCAATGTCATTAAATATTTTTCTTATTAAACATATATATATATATATATATATATAAGTTTTTCTGCTGTACAAACTTAAAAAAATTTAATTTATTATTTATTATAAAAACCGATGCCAGTTATTTGGCAGAAAGCTTCCTAACAAATGTTTATTTCATTCATATAATTATATTTTAAAAATTATTTTTCTCCTAAAGTTTATATTCTATTGATTTTTTTTTTTTTAATAACATCTTTTCTTTTTATTCTATTCTGATAAGATAATATGTATATATTTTTTTAACTAACATAACCTACAAAAACAGTAAAACAATTAAGTGGATCAGAGGCGCAACAACCTAAAATCTTGAGTGGGTGCTCAGAGCATTGGGATCGAAAGTACGACGTCAGCGCTGCCCGGTGGCTGCTGACGCAAGCATTTTCAGAAAGTGTTTTTTGGGTAAATTATATGGAAAAGCATCGCAAACTTAGCTTTAAATTGCCGTCTCTTAAAAATAAAACAACTATTGGCGATAATGTAAGTAAATAATAATAGTAAAAATATTAATGATTTAGTTTATCTTATTTCAAATATAAGTCGAAAAAACAATGTGTACAGGTTACGATAATGTGAACAGCTGTATATCTATATATATGACTGGATAGCCTGTACACATTGTTTTTTCGACTTATAGTAAAAGAAACACGTGTTGGATGGGATTTAAAATAAGATAGGCTAAATCATTGATATTTTTACTATTATTATTTACTTACATTATCGCCAATAGTTGTTTTATTCTTAAGAGACTGCAATTTAAAGCTGAGTTTGTGATGCTTTTCCATATAATTTACCCAAAAAACACTTTCTCAAAATGCTTGCGCCAGCAGCCACCGGGCAGCGCTGAGTGTCACACTTCCGATCC
>JAPYZE010004457.1:0-10673 GCA_030522805.1 Leptomastidea abnormis
ACCGGTACTTGACTGCCCGCGCGCAGGAGGATGGTACTGACGGTTGGGTTAACCAATTTTTCCCATAACCACTATAAAAAAAAAAAAAAAAAAAAAAAACACACACACACACACTTATCTTTGAGAAAGCAAAATCAAAAAACAGCCGTAGTCAAGGGATAAAGGACCGAGTAATAGTTAAAAGGTGCCACCGGTGCCTTGGGTATGGCCATATTCAAAGAGAATGTAAGTCAGCAGATCGGACCTCGCTGTGCTTTAAGTGCGGCGGAGAAGGTCTCAAGCAGTGTCCCAACAAACCCAGATGCTTCTTATGCCAGCCGACTAGAGCCGAAGGGGCTAAGCACGTAGCAGGTTATGGGGCATGTCCGGCTTTCAGGCGAGTGCTTAAAGCCGCAAGAAACACACTCAGATAGTAACCAGAAGAAAGAAGACGTGTCATCCAAAAGAAGACGGATAAATCTACTTGCATTCTGCAAACCTGCAGGTCACGCTTCACAAAGACGGGCAGTCAGCAAGTAAAACTAGGGGCCTAGGACTCGTCTGCAAATGGGGATATTGGGCTGTTGCCCAATTACAAGGCGTAGGGCACGCATATGTGCGCCTTATGAGTGACGCTACTTGAAAGCCATTGCTTCAATATGCAAGATACCAAAGTAGCATTTTATGCAACGAACTATGGGGGTTTTTAGTTGGTATCTGGAGTCCAACACAGTATGTTAAGTGGCCCAGCATTAGTGCATAAAGCATTTTTTCCTCCATCCAAAAATAAGAAGAAAAAAAATTTATTATTATTTTTTTTTTATTTATTGTTTTACGAAGGTCACGTTAGGAGTCTTCTCTGGTAGGACAATAGGGCACTGGTGCGTGAGCACCAGCACTAGCGCGTCTGCCGTCCTGAGTCCCTTCGTCTAGGAAGGGCACGGGCAAAAAATCACTAAGGTTCCCGTCGCTCAATCGTAGTGCTGGATTTCTACTAGCTAAACCTGCTCACCAGGAAAATTTCACCAAACCAACCTGGTACTGTTTAGCACACTATACTTCCAGTCGGCTGACCTCTCTAGGCCTTACGATAATCGTCTCTTGCTTACTTGGTTTCTTGGACTCTCTTCCAACTAACCTTCCAGGACTTCTCCGGCCTTTCTGGCCTTTAGAGTCGTAATCACGAACCTTTTAACTTGATCCCAGTTATCTCGACTCTTGAGCATAACCGGAATCACGTCGTCTGGGGTCAGGGGGCAAAGGTTGGCCTCCATTCTGACCTATTTCACTGTTGAGTGTGTGCAGGAAAAAAAGCATGCTCTGCGTCGTTGTTGACCAGCTCACTACAGTACCTGTAACCAGAGGAGCTCACCTTCCCCATCTGGTGCGAGTACTCCCGAAAGTAGCCGTGTCTAGAGAGGAACTGAGTCAGGTAGAAATCCACCTCGCCCCAGGTTCTCTTCTTCCACGGAAGCAAGAATTTAATTAATCTCCTAGTCCAGTGGCCGAACTCGTACGTCGTCCACTGAATCTGTCTGCTCTTCAGCGTATCTGACTTAGCGTCAGGAGCGGCTCTTTCTCTCTCCATTTTCATGCTGCGGAGGTGGACTGTTCGGCGCTCTATTGCAAGCAGGTCCACTGGGATTACGCTGGCAATAACCATGATGGCCAAAATCATCTGGTACGTGCACGCGATACGAAGTGCCCTTTTTCTTTGTACGGCTAACAAGGCCATTCGGTACTTCTTCACTTGCGCCAAGTACCCCCATATCTCGGAACCGTAAAGGAGAATCGAGTGGGTCACAAACATAAGAAGCCTACGTGTACTCGGCCGCGGGCCCCTGACGTTTGGCATGAGCTGGCTATGAGTGTCATTTCGCCGCTGCTTTTTGGGCAACCCTTTTGATGTATGCCAGAAGGTTAGCTTCGTATCAAGAGTGACCCCTAGATAGTTTACATTGCTTTTGGTTTGCATCTAGATTTGTCCAGCCTTCATTGGCACTATCGTGTCTATCCTCTTTCTGGTTAGGAAGAGGAGCTCCGTCTTATAGTCAGACAATTCCGAACCCCGCGTTGAGACGCTCAAGCCAGATCCTGATAGTCGCCATCGCCCGTTCCAGTTTTTGCTGCACCAGACGCGTATCCCTTACGGTAATCACGATGACCACGTCATCTGCGTACGCAACTAGGCAAACCCACCTGGCATGGAGAGGTTCAAGATCCCGTCGTATATCGCGTTCAAAAAATCAGGGCCCAAGATCAAAACCTGCGGCACTCCAGCCATCAGTTTTCGTGTCTTTACCCCCGTCATCGTTGCATAAGTGATGTAACGGTCGATCAGATAGTCTTTAATAATTCGACGAAGATAGGAAGGCAGCCTGAAGGCTTCGGAGAATACCATCACGATGTCTGTTTACGCTCGGTCGAAGAAGTCTGTAGTGTCGCACGAGCGACGATAATCTTAAATTTGAGGGACAAATAAAATACCAAAAAAAAAAATGAAACAAAAAAAAATACAAAAAAATAAAACTTAAATGAGGAAATTTACAGGAAAGGGATAGGGTCAGTAAATAAAAAAGTCGATATTGGAGCCCAATGAAATTTAATTTGGGCTCCTGGAGGAGAAACACCTTGCGGCGAAAACTCCCCCAGAAAATGAAGAAAATATACACAGACTGCCAACAGGGCAGATTCGCTGCAGAAAGCGAGATACAAAACTTGGACGGTGAAAAATATATGTGGGAGTGTATGTATGTGTGTATGTATGTGTATGTGTGTGTGTACCTGGTGAATGTGTTTCAAGGCCTTCGCTGGCCGTTCTTCGCTGATGTTGGTCGCTGCTGAACGGCTGTTGCCGGTTGAACGGCTGTTGCCGCTCGCAAAGTCCTGGTGGACTGATTGCTTGCCCTGACGGGCGTACAAGAAAGCCCTGGTGGGCTGATCACACTAGCCCCGCTGGGCACACTCACTGCATGCACACTGGCACACAAAGAGAAAAAAAGAGAGAAATAGAAACGCACGTGGCCACGCGACCTAATCTAAGCTCCTCGACGACGTTGCGACTGGGGCGCAATTACGCGTCGCCGAAAGAGCTCCCACCCTGGTTAACGCAGCAACGTCGCGACTGAAGCACGATTACGCGCTACTGCGGTCACCACTGTCTGTTGATTTATAATCAAGAGAAAGGAAAATTAAAAGAGAAAAAGAAAGAATGAATGAAGCTATGAATGAGAGAGAGAGAGAGAGAGAGAGAGAGAGAGAGATGAAAAGAGTTGCTGATGCAATAGAAATTGAGCACTTGGTGCTACGACTGGAGCGAGAGAATCCGATGCGTTCGGCACAAAAGTCTCGGCTATACTGACTGACTCAGCAGCGCCGCGCGAGTCGACCCGCACGCGTGCCCAAGTCTCCCCCTTACCCCGCTCAACTCTATGTTGGCCATGGTATTGCCAGTGCAAGCCTACTGCAGCCGAATTCTCTCTCTCCCTCGATTGCGCGCATGCGGCTACATCGGAACCGCTTTTTTCCAACGGAACAATGTCGATAACACGTTGTATCGCTCCTACAGTCAATCGTCTTTGTCGAAAGCCATATTGCCGGTCGCTCAGGTCGCCAGCTGCCCGCACACCTGCTTAACCTGCTTAACTAAGCAACAATTCAAAAAGTTTTTCCAGCAAGCTCAACGGCCTACAGAAAGACGGCTCTTTGGAATCTCCTTTTTATTAACGAGGATAAGTCGTGCCGTCTTCCATGCTACGCTAAACAGACTCTCACTCAAGCAGGTGTTTTACAGGTTTAAGAGGATTGAAGGACGTTGTTTAGCAACGACCTTCAATATCTCTGCCGGTACACCGTCTGGACCCAAAGTCTTTTTTCAAGCCAGTCGTGATACTGCGAAGGCTAAATTCACTTTGCTTATAGCTGTAAATTCTTCGTCTTCATCTTTGTCTACTTCCTCCGACCATCGTTGTTCCGGGTGAGTTGGAAAGAGTTGGTCAATGATTCTACACATAGTCTGGTCGTCTCTGACGTCAGGTATTCCGTTCTCCCTAGTTTGCGGTTAACTATTCGGTAACCATCTCCCCAGAGGTTCCGGTTCACCTCGTCGATCAGTTATGTCCCACATGTCCTTTTACTCGCGTTGATCTCCCGCCTTAGAGCTCACCGGGCTGTCTGGTACTCAGCTCCGAGAGTGTCAGCAGCTTCCGCATCTCTGCGTGCTCTCTGCACTCTCCTTCGAGCACGCAGGCACTCCCGACGAAGGCGTTCGATTGTATCTGTCCACCAGTTCACTGGGTCCTTGTTTCGTATCGTGCGTTTTCTTGACATAGCTGCGTCACAGAGTCTTTTCAAAAACCCTGCCGTCTCTTCAACCAGCTTTTCCGCTCTTGATCTCTTTGTGAAATCTGGGGAGCAGCGGGATTCTTTTGCCGTTGGGGAGCATACTGATCTGTTGTCCTCTTGTTCTTTACCGCCAAAGCCCACTGCTCGCTTACGACCTTCTTTTTCTTCCTATTCTTCTTCCTGCTCTTTTGTTCTTGCCAGATGCCCTTATTGCCCTGTTCCATGTAGATTTCGTGAGGAGCAACTCCTTGGGAAGGAAGCCCCGTTTGCAAATCATCGCTGATGTTTTTCAGCTGAGCGACAGCTTTACCCGCGTTGCGTCTTTTCTTCTTGGTCTTCAAAGTGACCTTCTCCGAGCTAGCTGTAGGACTAGCTGTTGGGCTTATGTCCTTTCTTTTCTAGTCTGACTTCTTTTTTGGCTTATTTCTGTTACCTTCTGCTATTTCCGGATGCGTCCTCTTAAGCATTATAAGGAGTTTTTTAACACCTGGCAGTCCATACTTGATTACCTTGTTAACGTTTTGCTGCTTAAGGGTCGCAGCGATCATTTTGTCCATTTCTCTTCATATGTGCTGAAACAGGTCAGCAGGGGAAGAAGAATCGCCACTTGCGCTGACCACGCTGGCATAGCTGGACAAGCTACTAGCTCTTAAGCTGCCTCCTTTTTGCTGTTTAAAGGTTTGCAGAAACTGGGTTTGTTAACCCGTTAATGCGTCCAAATTCTGCGGTGTCTGTGAGGCGTTGACCGTAGCAAGTCTCAATACATACCTTGGCGATCTTTATCGCCTTCTCTTCTTTCTTGCTTGTGATGACGTTTGAGTTTTCCATGGCTGAACATTTAATGTTTCATCCCTGAGTTGCCAACGACCTCTTCCGATCTCAGCGTTTATGCTGGCAGTTGACGTGGTTTCAACACATGTCTGTAGACAGCGCCAGACTGGTCGGCTAACCCAGGGGTATAGCACTCGAGCTCACGCTAACCCACCTCCACTCTCTCGAGACATCCCACCCGACAAAGCGTTCCATCTCTTCGGAGAGTTACTGGCAGGAGTTGCGCAGACTTTCGCACTCACCAAGGGCCCATGGACAGAAGGGGGAGCAAAGGCACACACGTGTGGATCCCACCGTTCAGAAACGTTAAACCAAAGTATAATCTGCTTGTGCTTATCGCGCGCAAACAAAAAATGCCTCAGCCCGCCGTTCCTAATCGAAAATCTACCAGTATGAACCTACGCCCCTAACACTATCAACAGGTCCCAAGATGATTGACTGCACCTGGCTTAAGTAACAGCCTTCCATCTCACCGGTATTGCATCCCCTACGCACGCGGCCTAGGTTTAGCTCTCCACCCAGGTTCTCTTTTCTCTTTTGTGTCGCACCGCATGGCAAACATGGCACCCTATTCTTGTAATCTCCGCGACTTGCGATTACGGAGAAAAAGGAAGACCCACGGCGTACTTCTTGGTTTGAATAAGCCTCCTCACCCGCTCCGCTGGATAAAAAATCTAAGCGGACTTAGTCAAGGTGGTGTCCTGCCAGAGAGATAGGATACTATTACTATTATTATTCCTATTACTATTACTGTACTAACCCGCTGTGCCGGTCCCAAGCCCGGTGACTTGTCTCCAGGTGCGGGGACAAGGAGTGGGAGGGTTACACGAATCTAAAGCACCAACTCACTAACACTGACACATTTACACAACTAAGCCTTCAAATGATGAGCTAGAGTCTCGCTTTGCTGCCTCAACTCCTGGGTCTTGATTGCATTCGAGGGTACAGGGGTAAAGCAGGTATGCGCTACCTGTGCTGCAGGTAGCAGGGGAGATCGGCTTCTGCCTAACCAACAAGAAGGTTGTCCCGCACAACTGTGTAAAATCCCGCCTCCATATTAAGCCCGGTTAGTGACCAGTTGGGACCTTGCTGCGGAGTGCGGGGTTGCACCTTCCGAGGCCACGAGTTTTGTGCTAGAGCCTTGGAGTGGGGGGACTAGCGGGTGAGATCTCGAAACTTTTAAGTCTAATGAGCTTTCCCTTACACTTTACATAAACGATAGATAGGTGGCATAAACACAAAAGGGAAGGTCAACAAGAAGAAAACCGTAATTCAACTGCGCACCTTCCGATTGGGAGATCCCAACCCCAAATCCAAGCAGGAACTTCAACAAACCAGCAGCAGAACGTTTACCTGCAGGTCCCTAATCTGCCTGTAGGAAGAAGACAGAGAAGAGGCAGCGCTTCCAGTAACTCAGCGTGTCCAGCATAGGTAGAGGCCTTACTTGCCAAAGAAGATGAGAACGACCAGGATAGAAGGGCTATCGTTAAAAAGCAAATTAATGGTAAAACAGATCTGATCAAGAAAATAATGAGAGACGTTGGTAAAATAATCAATGGATACGCAAAAGAACGTCAACTTGACGATCAAGAATGGACTGCCGCGTATAAAGTCTCTTTTTGAAGAACTTGGAAGCACGCATAGATTATTGAAAACGTTTCACAAAGAACATGTCGAAAAAACGACAAAAAATAAAGAGGCTCAGCAAAAGAGAGTGGTAAGGCGGACTTAACTTTTTAAAAAGAAAATCAGAGAGCTTCCGCGACTGCCATTGACATGGTGAATAAGGTCGCCGTTGCCGCAGCAGCAAGTAAAAAGCCAGGTCGGGAGGCAAGGTCTAAGCGGCCACGAGACTTTCCACCATCTTAGAAAAAGCCGGAGGAGAGAAAAAGTAAGAAAAAGAAAAAAGAAGAGGAACGAAAAAAGGAGCAATCCGAACCACGGAATGAAGCTTAGCAGATGCCACCAGGCAGAAACAAGCGGGCGCCTCTCGACAGGAGAAGTCGATGTTGTGGAGGAGCAATTATATGCCGACGTCCTAACGTGACATAGATTTCACGTTGACCAAAGAAGAAGTAAGGGCCGCTCTCAGAAAGGAAATGAATGGCTCTGATGCGATTAAAGTCTTTTTCACCCTACCAAATAGCAGAGAAGAGAAGAAAGCTTTTGTGGATGTATATGAGCGAGCCCAGAATCTCTTTAAAAAAATCCCGCATCAAGAGCGGATGGATTAGCTGTCGAGTCAAAGAGAAAAAACTCGTACAGCGCTGCTTTCGATGCCTGGGATATGGCCACATAGGAGCTGTCTGCAAAAATCCAGATCGACGAAAGATGTACTACAAATGTGGACAAACGGTCACAAAGCCGCTGATTACAAGAGCGGCAAAGAGGTGTCGTTGCCTGTCTGGACCTCAAACTTGACAAAGAGAAAACTGCAACACGCTCCAGGATCCAGAGTATGCGAAGCATTCACGCGCGGTTTAAAAGCAACAAGATAACGATAATAATAAGAGTCCTTCAGGCTAATAATAATAAGAGCCAAACTGCTGACAGCCTGCTTAACCAGATTAATTTTGATCACGAAATTAATCTGGTTAACACGTATGTTGGTACGGTAAAACCAAGTGGGGTTGTGACTGTACACGTATTGTTAGCAAACAATACGTGTACGGTGTACACGTATTGTTTGCTAACAATACGTGTACAGTCACAACCCCACTTGGTTTTCAGACTCACTCAAGACAGCTGCAATCTTTCTCCCAAATAAAACCAAATTTCTGGTTACAGATCACGGGAGTGGTAGAGGATTTGTTTGGGTGACAAACAGAGACATCTACAACATATCATGCTACTTTTTATCTAATGACTGTATAAACGAATTCCAAAGCAAGCTGGATGATCTAGAAGATATTGGTACACAAAAGTAGTTAAGTGTGGAGAACCACAACCAGACTCAAGAGAAAGAAAAATCCTTGACATGGCATCCCAACTAGGACTTATTGTCTTAAACTCGGGCAAGACCACGACCTTTCGATGACCAGGATACTGTGAAACAATAATAGACGTTTCCTTTTCCTCCAAAAATATAGCATCACGGGTCAAGGAATAAAAAGTGATAGAAGTGTAGAAAGTGGAAGACTTTACAGGAAGCGACCATCAATACATTAAATTTGATGTCGATACAAGGCTAAAAAAATCTTAGAAAAGGCATAGCCGTCCTGCCCGTTATAACGCAGCAAAAATGGACCTTGAGAAGCTAAACGAGTTCCTTCAACAACATCAACAACATGTACTCTACCAGGAGCCCAACACGGATGTGGAAGCGGAAGCCGTAGTAGCATATACAATGTAGAGCCTCAGAACAGCTTGCGAGGTGGCTGTCACAAGGAGTAAACCTCGACAGGACAGAAATCCAGCATACTGGTGAAATGAAGAAATCGCTGAAAAACGATGGTGAAAAAAGAATATATTAAAATAATATAAATTATTGTGTTCTCATTTATGGACCTATCCTTAATTGATCACAGATGGTTCTTTGTTAATATAATATACTATAAATATATTCAACATTTCTTATACTTATTAATGCATGTTTGAATAAATTTCTAGATTAAATATTTTATTTAATCGAATTTTAGTCTTTAATTAATAAATCTTATACAAATTTGGATAAAAAGTAGTTACGGTTAATGCGGGCGTAATGTGAGGGATTTAATAACCCACAGCCCCCGCATTTGGTATAAAGAAGGGTACCTTTCCAAAATAGCAAAGCTAGTCCTCATACTCAAAAACAAGGGTATGATTGGTGCCCCTGCATCGTATCGACAACTGTGCATGCTGGACACTGCCGGAAAACTATTGGAAAAAATGCTCCGACCCCGTTTACAAGCTGCTGTAGAGGCAGCTGGTGATCTCTCGAGCAAACAGTACGGGCTTCTGACGGAGCTTATCGATGATAGACGCAGTCCAACAGGTAGCAAATATGGCCCTGGTAACGGAGTAGAAAAACTACTTCTTTCGACCCATATGCTTACTGGTCACACTGGACGTCAAGAATGCGTTTAACTCCATGAAATGGATCGATGCTCGGCACGTGCTGGATCACGATTTTCAGATACCTCTATATCTACTACGGATGATGAGGAGCTACTTGAGGGACCGTTATCTCTACTGTGAAAGCACTGAGAAAATACGCAAAAGAAAAGTCACTGCAGGAGCCGCTCAAGGGTATGTCTTGGGCCCAGAGAGGTGGAACATGTGGAACCCTGTGATTAGAAATGCTGGATGGCTGCTTCTTGATTGGCCATGTCGATGACGTCGCTGCTGTCATCACAGCGAAAAATGAAGAAATTGCCCAGGTCTTACTAAATCAGGTTATGTGCCGCATAAGGATATGGATGCGAGAACACGGGTTGGAGCTAGCTCTTGCAAAAACCAAGATTGTTCTCCTAACAAAAAAGCAAATCCAGTATATTTTTCCCATGTTAGTAGGGGAAACCACAATCATGACTAGGTCTGACCTTAAGTATCTCGGATTCATCCTAGATTCAAAACTAAGCTACTGGAAGCGTATAAGAAGAGCTGCCAATAAAGCCGCATTGGTCACCACACAACTAAGCAAGATTACGGCAAACACGTTTGGGCCGCGCCCTTCTAAGAGGCGCCTACTAATTAGAGTCGCTGAGTCAATAATACTTTACGGCGCAGAAATCTGGGCAGATGCTTTACGAAAAAAAAATGTACAGCAAACGTATGATCGCTGTACGAAGAACTGGAGCCAACTGAATAGTGCGCTCTTAACGCACCGTATCAGAGACCGCAGAATTGGTTGTGCCAGGAGCCCTACCAAAACATTTATGAGAGCTTGGCAAGAATGATGGAACAATTATGGGAGAAACCAGATTGTGACTACTGTAACGAAAAAATGACGATGCCTTCCACACATTCTTCTCTTATGCAAGGTGGAACAATAAAAGAAGAGCGCTCAAAACACAACTGGGCATAATCACGCCGGTCAATGTGATACTAAAGATGCTCCAAAGCCAAGAGAACTGACAAAAAATCTTCCTTTTTGTCATCTCTATTCTACGAAAGAAGAAAGAAGAAGCTACCTACTAATAAGTAAGAAGATGGATGAATCTGCTTGCGTCCTGCAACCCTGCAGGTCACGCGCTACAAAGACGAGCAGTCAGCAAGTAGAACCAAAGGCCTAAGACTTCTACTTGTCTGCAATGGGAAGTTTTAAGCCAAGTACTCAAATATAAGGCGTAAGGCTCACATTTGTGAACCTTAAAAGTGACGCTACCTGGATGCCAATGCCTTATTAGGTATGTAATGCCAAGGTAGCATTTCAAGTGTGGGGGTTTTTAGTTGGTATCAGGAGTCCAACACAGTATGCTAAGTGGCCCCAGCACCAGTGCATAATAGTTATTTTCGTAACAAGGGCGCAAAAGGCATGATTCCCGCACGAGTTGTGATCACCACGCACGAGTCATCGGTGAAGCCGCACGAGTGTGCAG
>JAPYZE010004458.1:0-10672 GCA_030522805.1 Leptomastidea abnormis
CAAAACCTATAGGTCGTAAATAACTAAAACAAAAAACTACCGGGTAATGGCGAGTCGAAAATGACAGGCCAGCCAAAAGGCGAATTGAAGAAGAAGAAGTGTGCTGCGGCAGATCTTTTCCGTCCTCTGGATTAATCGCACCTATCGGGAGACCTAATCCGTCCCTTGACGCGCTTAGCCGCTTCGCTTGATACAACTCGTCGCATTTGATTATCAGAGTAGAGTTCCGGTGTGAGAAGAATTATCTTAAACGCGTGTGTGCCCGGGTGTGCTGTGCATTGTTGTTATTGTGCATACGGTGTCGTAAAGTGCACTCAATTATCTGGTGCTACAAACCGCCCCGGTCGTCTTGAAGAGAAAAGCCGTGCAAGCGTCTGCAGGAAGTGGGAAGGAAGCCCCAAATAGTCAGAGCCCGCGAGAGCATTCGTCCGTCGACGGCGTCTAGGACCAGGGTTGCGTGGAGGCATTATTTCGGCGTGCGAGATCAAGCCAACCATTGTAAGTCAAATCTCTTTTATCTCTCTCTCTCTCTCTCTCTTTTGCCATCCTGGTGAGGCAGGTCCCGCGTGGCCTATTACTGCGTGAAAGCACCTAGTGCATTGTACCTGTGTGCACAGTTATATCTTCTTACTTTCCTCTAGAATATATTATCGTTGAAACCCATACACTGGACTTCTTACTCTGTACCGGTAACTTCCCCCTTTTCCTCTTTACTCATCATAATAAAATATATATTGCTGCATGCTAGAACGAAGGAAAATAAAGCTTCGTACTCACTCCACGACTGGAGAGCCGGTGTTGAGAAGACTCCGCCGGCAGCTAGCCCTTATAATATTTATTAATTAAATAAATTAAATATTATTTATTTTAACGAGGATATTTCCCGTTATATCTAAAAGACGCTTTTTGACCGGAAAAAAATATTAACGTTTAATTCGTCAAAATCGCAAAAAACCTATTTTCTGAAATCTAAAAATGAAAAAAAAACAATTTAAGATCGCTAAAAAAAATTTTTTCATATTTTTTCTCAATTTCTTTTAAAAAAATGAATTGAATCCACTTTGTCTGGTCAGAATCGAAAGATAAGAAAAACTTTTATGTTGGATTAAAAAAACGGATACATACATCCATACACGGAATAGTGGTCATACGAAAAATTTTTTTCAAAAAAATTATATATTCTGACTTCTTACATCATAGAAAACATTTTTAACACAATTTATAAAAAAAAAATTTTTGCATGATCACAAAGCTTCCTCTTTGAGAAAGCAAAATTGATAAAGGTTTGATAAAAATCTGCTGATATGAGAACAGGATTGGTTGTTTGCATTAGCTGAGCTGCCAAGGGCATGGTGAAATATATAAGTGAAAAGTCAGGGTGTGTGGGTATGTGGGTGTATGGATGTGTGTAGGCTCAGGCTCTTTTGTAGGCTTATTGTAAGAAGCTTAACAGAGCTATCAGAGCTAGCTCGTATTAAGGGTGTTTTCAGAAACTTACCCTATCAAACAGTCAGCACGGAACTGTTTGACATATTTGAATTGTTCGAACGTTAACAACAACATTTAAAGAATTTAAATCACAATTATACAATTTTATTTTATTTACAAATAAATTTGTGTGTGCGAACATAGCTACTGCCTCGGTAAAAGCGTTGTCAAACCAACAATTGATAAAGGGCAACAAGACATATCAAGCATCAATTTAAATTTTACAAAAATTAGAAAAAATTTATAAAATAAAAGAGAATTTCGATGTCAAACTTGTTATTTTAGATCCAGAAAATTAATCTCCGGCCTCAGGGCTTTACTCTTTCGTATTTAATTAAAGAAGAAAAAATAAATGAAATAAAAATTAATAAAATATTTATTTAGTAAATTAAAATCTTCAATAAAATAATATAATCCCAAATGTTTACGATAAAAAATATTAAATAATCAATGAACAATTAATCAAAAAGTTATAAAAGTGCAAAGAAAATAATATGCTAATTTTAAATGAAAAATATGAGTGAATAACAATTGTCTGGTTTACGAAGATTTTAGATAACAATTGAGATCAAAAATAAAGTTTTTTCTTTGCCATCTGTAGTTATACCTACCTAGAACCCCTTACCACCTATGTGATAGGGCAATGCCCGAGGAGAATGTGTGTGATTTTCTTTCTTAACTTTTACATTGATGGTTTTGCTTTGAATTGGTTGTAGGGGGATTGTTGACATTGATAGTTTTGCTTTGAATTGGTTGTAGGGGGTGAGAGGAGGGAGAGAAGGGAAGCCACTCCTCATTCGCTCAGAATACAGGTGTAAGTTAGAAAAAATCCGGTGAGAAAACCTGGCTCGGAATGACCCAGTGTATTGCCTGAGTTCTGACTGGATACGTGCGTAGACCTCGACGCCCAGCCTGAACTCCTGCACACCTTCCGCTCACGTTGTTATGGCAGAAAAAATCAACTGATCCCCAAAGCCACAGAGGCGAAATTGGGCCGGAAGTCATCTATCCGACTGCCAACCACGGATGGTATTACTTATCTTTCTTGATCAGCAGAGTTTTTTCTTCACCATCCTAACTTATCGGTATACGAAAATGAAGTTAATTAATAATAATATAATATAATAAAAAGTGAAAAAAGTTAATATAAGCCCTAGAATACAATAATTTATGTATAAATTGGTTTAATTAGTTAAAGATATTTATTTAATAATCTTGATGTATTGATCTTGATGTATCTTTAAGACTACATACCGTGATCCTTACTAATGCCGGCTCTCACAATCGACGGGCTTTGCTGCTGACATCCTTATTTCTGGATCCTCTGATTTCGGGTCTCAAGCTTTTTAACTTTTCTCAAGCTCCATATGTATGGACCATCATAAGTCATGGACCAAAAGAAAGTGTAGCCCAAGATCTATGCATTTATGCAGTTCCATGTGCATCCGATGCATTTGTATGCATTTGTATGCACTTTTTAAAAAGTTAATTTTCTCTTTTTTTTTACTTTTCAACTAACTTATTTTGATTGATATGTCATTTAAAATGAAAAAATCTTCATTTCAAATGAAAAATGACTGATTTAAGTGTCTTTTCGAGTAATTTTCATTTCAATTAAGAAATTTTTTATTTCAAATGAAAAAATACCGATTTGAATGTTATTTTTAGTAATGTTCAGCCACAGGTATTTATTCTTGATACTAATACTATTCAAGATACTAATCACGTCTGTGCACCAGGTCACCGTTGACCATGTTCAGGTAGTTCGCTACAAAAATTTTTTCTTAAAACCAATACTATCCAAGTTACTGATCACGTCCGTGCACCAGGTTACCGATGACGATGTCCAGGTTGTCCGCTATAAGAATTTTTGTCTGAAATCACTTATCCTTGTTGTATTAAGTATGTCTAAGTGTAAGGTACTCGAAGATAATGTACAGGTTGTCTGCTACAAGAATTTTTGTCTAAAATAACTTATCCTTGTAGTATCGAGTATCTTCAGGTGTTAGGTACTCGAAGATGTTGCCAGGTTGTCCGTTACAGGAATATTTGTCGAAAATAACTTACCCTTGTGGTATTGAGTATGTCCAGATGTAAGGTACTCGAAGATGATGTCCAGGTGTCCGCTACAGAAATTTTTGTTTAAAATTACATATCCTTGGGGTATTAAATGTCCATGTGTAAGGTACTCAAAGATAATGTCCAGGTTTTCCGCTACAAGAATTTCTGTTTAAAATAACTTATTTTTGTAGTTTTAACTATGTCCATGTGTAAGGAACTTGGAGATGATTCCCATATTGTCCGCTACAGAAATTTTTGTCTAAATTAACTTATCCTTGTGGTATTAAGTATGTCCAGGTAAAAGGTACTCAATGACGATGTCCAGGTTGTTCGCTACAAAAATTTTTGTCTCAAATAACATCCTTGTGGTATTAAGGACGTTCCTCCCAAAAACGATTTTCGTACAAATGTCTTGAAATTTGACACACACGTTCATTTTTATGTTCTTTATATGTGTGTCAATTTTTAAGCAAATTGCATATGCCGTTTTGAAGATACAGAGCTTGAATGTTGCATTTTTTAACACGTAAAGCATAGGCTAGCGGTAAAAAAACGCAACATTTTGATTGATTACAAAAAAACGGGTCGTACAATTTAGCTGAAAAACTAATGTAAGATAGTTAAGGTAACTTCTGGAATATTGGCATAAGAGAAAAATTATTGCCCACATGGTTTTTAAGATAACTTGAAGTAAAGATTGATATTTCTTGGTCCAAAGTAGCGATTTGGTAATGTCTGCGCATGCGCTACTAGTAAAACGGTCGTATTAGTGTACACGTATAGGCCGGCTAAGTGTAGGAGAGCAATAGCGTCAGTAGCGTCACAAAAATTATAGCCAATAGGTATCGGGTCCCCCGTGGAACCCCTTTGTAAAAGTGTTGATACGTGAATAAGCGGGAGGAACGTCCTTAAGTACTTCCAGGTGTGAGGTACTCGAAAATGATGTCCAGGTTGTCCGCTACAGAAATTTTTGTTCGAAATAACTTATTTTTGTAGTTTTAAGTATGTCTAGGTATGAGGTACTCCAATATGATTTCCAGGTTGTCCGCTACAGGAATTTTTGTCTAAAATAACTTATCCTTGTAGTATTAAGTATCTCCAGTCGTAAATTACTCGAAGATGATGTCCAGGTTGTCCGCTACAGGAATTTTGGTTTAAAATACTTTGTTTTCGTAGTTTCATGTATGTCCAGGTGTAAGGTACTCGTAGATGATGTCCAGGTTGCCAGATACATGATTTTTTGTCTTAAATCACTTATCCTTGTAGTATTAAGTATCTTCAGTTGTAAGGTACTTAATGACGATGTCCAGGTTTTCCATTACAGGAATTTTTGTCTAAAATAATTTACCCTTGTGGTATTAAGTATGTCTAGGTGTAAGGTACTTAATGACGATGTCCAGGTTTTCTGCTACAGAAATTTTTGTCTGAAATAATTTACCCTTGTGGTATTAAGTATGTCTAGGTGTAAGGTACTTATAGATGATGTCCAGGTTGTCCGCTACAGGAATTTTTGTCTGAAATCACTTATCTTTATAGTATTAAGAATCTCCAATTATAAATGATGATGTACAGGTTGTCCGCTACCGGAATTTTTGTCTGAAATCACTTATTCTTGCGGTATTAAGTATGTCCAGGTGTAAGGTATTTAAAGATGATGTCCAGGTTGTCTGTCACAGGAATTTATGTCTGAAATAACTTATCCTTGTGATATTTAGTATGTCCAGGTATAAGGCAGTCGAATATGATGTCTAAGTTGTCCGCTATAGAGATTTTTTTAAAATTACTATTTTTGTAATAAAATTTTCTATTGAAATAGAAAAAGATTAATTTGAGTGCTATTTTAAAGAATTTTCATTTAAACTCAGAAATTTTCATTTGACCTGACAATAGATCGATTAAAGTGCCTTGTTAAGTGATTTTCATTTTACATAAAAAATATAGTTATTTGTAATATTTTAATATAATTATATGTATAGTAGGCAGATAATCTTTCTAACACTTTAACTAGGTGCCAGGTCCCTAATGATCCTGTCCAGGTAGTCTGCTACAAAAATTCATTTTTCAAATCCGTACTATTAAAGAAACTAACCTGAAGGTTGTCCGCTACAGAAACTTTTGTCTAAAATCTCTAATCCTTTGAGATTAGGTATGTCCTGGTAAAGAGTTCTTGAAGACGATGTTAAGATTGTTTGCTTCAGAACTTTTTCCTGTAATCACTTATCCTTGTAAGCATGTCTAGGTATAGTGTACTTAAAGACGATGTCCAGGTTGTTTGCTATAGGTATTCGTCTAGAATCACTTATTTTTGTGCTACTGAATATGTTCAGGTATAGGGTTTTTAAAGATGATGTCTAGGTTGTCCGCTACAGGAATTTTCAAAATCACTTATCCTTGTGGTATGAAGTATGTCCAGGTGTAAGGTACATTAAGATGATGTCCAGGTTGTCCGCTACAGGAATTTTTGTTTGAAATCACTAATTTTTGTTATATGAAGTATGTCTAGGTATAAGGTTTTCGATGACGACATCCAAGTTGTCCGCTACAGAAATTTTCGTCTGAAATTACTTTTTCTTGTGGTAATAAGTATGTCCAAGTGTAAGGTACTCAAAGATGAGGTTCATGTTGTCCACTACAGGAATTTTTGTTTGAAATTACATATCCTTGTAGTATTAAGTATCTCCAGGTATAAGGTACTCGAAGATGACGTCCAGGTTGCCCGCTACAGAAATATTTGTTTAAAATTACTTACCCTTGTGGTATTAAGGTATAAGGTATCCAGGTGTAAGATACTTTAAGATGATGTCCAGGTTGTCCGCTACAGGAATTTTTGTTTGAAATCACTTATTTTTGTTATATTAAGTATGTCTAGGTATAAGGTTTTCGATGACGACATCCAGGTTGTCCGCTGCAAAAATTTTCGTCTGAAATTACTTATTCTTGCGGTAATGAGTATGTCCAAGTGTAAGGTACTTGAAGATGAGGTCCAGGTTGCCAGTTACATGAATTTTTGTCTGAAACTACTTATCCTTGTAGTGTTAAGTATGTCCAGGTGTAAGATACTTAAATATGATGTCCAGGTTGTCTGATACGGAAATTTTTGTCTGAAATCACTTATTTCTGTAGTATTAAATATCTCCAGTTGTAAGGTACTTAATGACGATGTGCAGGTTTTCCGCTACAGAAATTTTTGTTCAGAATAACTTATTTTTGTAGTTTTATGTATGTCTAGGTATGAGATACTCAAAGATGATTTCCAGGTTGTCTGCTACAGGAATTTTTGTCTAATATCCTTGTTGTAACAATTAGGTTTTTTGTACTATCACTTTATATATAAATCCCGAGATGATAAAGCATGCAATAATGAAATAGAGCTCTATACTCAGATTTGGGTTGCCCACTAAGGTAAAATCAAATGAATAGAGTAAAGGAAAAAGGAGGGTAAACACTCCCCGCCCGAAGACGGTCACAACTACGGAAAAAGATGTTTGGTTAACAGAAACTCTTTGGCAAAAATATATATCTTCAGTGCTTTTAAAAAGCAGAAGTATCAGTTTGCAGTGGCATCAAATTCTCCAATATTTCAATAATCCAAATATGTTTGATTTCAAGATATCAAATTAAATTTTATTAAGTAAAGTTACAAATTACTTTAATATTATTATATTAAATCAATTAAGTCGACAATTTGCTTTATGAGAAAAATTTACTTTATTGCTCAAAATTCAAAACTTAATTCACAAAACAACTAGTTAAGTGCAAAATAATAAGAATTAATCAAATAATAAAAAAATACAAGAAAGAAAAACAAAAGAAATTTGTATTTTCACAGTCTTACGACTGTCTTTTATTATTAACAAAAGAAACAAATTTGAACTTTTTTTCACAAAGAAAAAGCCATAAAGGCTACGCAGCAACCTCTATAGCGCGCACGAAATTTAAAGAGATAGAGAGAGGTGTTGGAGCTCGTCGAGTTACTCGCTGAGTAGGATTTACTGTGCCTCCTAACTCCTTAGCTACTCGAGCGAAACTGCTGCTCGCTGCCGCTGTTTCGAGCTGGTTTACTGCGGCGTCACCACCGCGCCGCTCTTAGCCCCCTTCTCCGGGCTAGACTTACTGCTGCTGTAAGATATACGTGGAAGTGCTAAAGGTATAGTGGCGCATAAAGATTTGCAGTATTATGATACATTTCTATGACGTTGATTATGATGTGTTTTAGCTTGTTGGATGTGCGCTACCTTCATCAAGACGTATGCCAAATTTTACATCGATCGATGCACAACTCTGTTTTTAATTAACAATTAAAGTTTGGAAGTTATACGAGTATATCTGTACGTGGGCGCGCGCTATAGATATAGTGAAGTCATCGGCGTCTACTTCTCTTTCTCTATCCGTTCGGTTTATACATGAGTATATCTGTAGATACGCGCGCAGTCAGAGCAGTAGCAGTAAGTTGCGGCGCGCTATAGATATAGTAAAGTACTTCACAACGGTGTTACGTTATATAGCTTTGATGACTTTTACTCGCTAGCAACTTATTACTTTTAATTTCGTTTTCATATAATGATTAATTGTTTATAAAATATTGTATTTCAACTTAACTTAATACATAATTCGAGCGTGTTTATTTATCTATAATTTGAGTTAATTTATTTAAATATAAAAAAGAAATAAAAACAATGTATAAACGTAAAATAGGAAATATTCGAATTCCAATACACGTATTCTATAGTCAGTTGAATATATAGGTATAGGCATATGGTTTAAGGAAAGTGATGTAACAATAGCTTTTAATAGCTATTTTTCATGTTTTTCAGGGCAATAAATTAAATTAAAAAATAAAATTGGATTTTAATACAGGCTTGTGCATAAGAGTTGTCACATCAGCCCCTCTCGATGGGTGGAATGATTTTTTGAAAACGGTCGTAAAAAAAAAATAAAAAGAAAAATGATTACCACTATCGATTCAATTACTTTGCACAAGTCATTCACTGACTTTTATGATTTGAATCGGACTCGTCTATTTGGACTGGAGATGCAGCAAACAACGGTTGCGTTTTAATGTCGATCTCCTTTGGCATTGATACAGATGGTGTTGGAGGCTTTTTCTTCCGGACAATCCTTGTGGCAAGTTTGGGTAACGGGCACTGCCCACTGCTGTTGACTCGTTTATTGCACTTTCATCGGGTGCTGAAGCAGGACAAGTTACGGCTGGCCTTTTTTCCGCCTCTGCTTCTTGCTCGAGCTTTTCTTCAAGCTTGCGTTTTTCTACCTGTCTAGAGCGGTGAGCTGCCTTCTGCCTCTCCCTCTGTGCGCTACAAGGGCGTTCTGGACCATTTGCCTGGTCCTTGAAACACTTGGTTTTCTCTGACTCTTCACTAATCGGAGGAAAATCGAATGGTGGCTCGATACCATGGGTTAGGCTTATTGTCTTATCAATGGCCTTGGAAATTTGCGTCCACGCATTGGTGACGCGTTGCAAGTTCAAGGGGGGGTGGTATTTGGGCCATACTACTTGACTATAAGGATAGCTTTGAAGTATAGGAGGATAGTTGCTTGGATCAAGGATCGATTGCGACTGACCAGTCGATATACGCTTGTATTGACAATAAAATTACTAAATTATTATTATAATTATACTTTCAAGAAATTTAAACTTTATAAAGGTGAATAACGTACTTATAGTTAGTTAAGCTTTATATATTATTATTTATTTTGTTTCTACTTTATCAAAATAAAGCTTTAAATTTGCTAAGTGTAATTTTCCACGTATTAACTCGCTATTTACATACTTAATCTCATACGTGTCCAAACCTATTATTTAATTAACAATATATGGCCTTTTATATACGGGCAAAAACTTCGCAATAACGTCTGCTTCAGGCTTAGAGACATTGTTAGCCTTCACTAAAACTTTACTTTCGACTTTAAAAGTGAAATGTTTATTTTTTACGTTCATTTTTGCGGCGCGTTTACGCAATCTTTTTGACATATTTTCGCTTGCAAATCTATCATTTTTCGTGGATCGTCATTGCTGATATACGGGTTTACATCCGGTATTATACCATCCCAGAATAAATCTGGCCTTGGTAATTCATGTAACACACAGGGTGCGCATTGTGTAGTTTCATGTATAGTGCAATTAATTGTTTGCTCTATAAACGGAATGTATCTCGCCCACGCAGTATTCTTATGTGCAACGAGTGCTCCAAAAAATCTCGCAAGTTCGCGATGCACTCTTTCTACGAGGTTGCTTTGCGGATGACACACGGATGAATATATGGGTATAGTATTGTAGTCTTTTAATTTTTCTGCATATTTTTCGAAGTGAATTGGGTGCCATGGTCACTTAATATTCGTGCAGGGCTACCAAACTTAAAAATATAATCGCCAATTATACGATTTAAAACAACTTCGGTTGTTGCGCGTTTTACTGGGTATAATATCACAAGCTTAGAAAATACATCTACTGTAGTTAATATATATTGAACGCCTCGATGCGATTGCGGCAATGGGCCATAAAAATCGATGGATAATAATGAATTCGGACCTTTAGCAATTATCGGCTGGAAAATCGAATCTAAATGCTTTGTGTATACTTTTGTCCGCTAAAAAGTATCACATATTTTTATTAATGCATAAATTTGCTTTCTTAACTTAAAATAAAAGAAATGATTTTTTAAAATATGATAAACTTTATTGGCACCTATGTGACTATATAACTCGTGAGTTTCGAGTATCAATAAATCAAGTAAAGAATCTGGCAAAATTATACATTTTTTTATTCAACGTAACCTTAGAAACTAAATCATGTAAAACGCAAAATCGACAAATGGTTTTTTCGCACGCATTTTGAGTTTGATTTTTAATTGCATTTATTTTAACATCAGCCTCTTGTAGACTCTTGATGTTTTTTAGCTGATTTAAAATTGCATCATTCGGCTTACACGCGAACAGAACAGATATGATGATTTTAGTATCATTTTTAGTCTCGTGCCCCTCTGGCCGACTAAGAAAATCTGCGGCACTGTTATCTTTACCGGGTAAATACTCAGTTTTAATATTGTAATTTTGAAGTGCTAAACTCCACCGTTGCAGTCTAGCATTCGTAAATTTACATGAGTTT
>JAPYZE010004459.1:0-10666 GCA_030522805.1 Leptomastidea abnormis
AATTTTAACTGGTTTACTTTTAGTCTATACTTAACCAGTACACGAAGTTTCATCCAAATCTGAACGGTAATTCTAAAACCGTCAATACTACCTTAAGGATATCCTCACGCATCCCCAAGTCAGATGGGCAACCTTCGGGATATCCCCACACGTCCTCAAGTCTGCTGGGCAGCCTTAAGGATATCCTTATCTGTCTCCAAGTCAGCTGGACAGCCTTAAGGATATCCTCACGCATCCCCAAGTTGGATTTTTTAATTATAATTCCTCTTATTTATCTATTATTTCTGACAACGTTTTCGTTTATGTATATTGAATGGCTTATTTAGTTTATCTTATATATAAAAACCAAGTTTTGGAATTTTTGGATGAAAGAGCAATAATAATTCAACCGTTTTAGTTTCTGATATTGGAGCAATAATAATCAAAACTCCGACTTTCTGGTATAAGGACAATTATAACCAAATTTTTGAAAATTGAGGCGCAGCTACTTTGTGACAGCAGCTGCGGCGGGAGTATTTTTATAATATAGAGAGAAATCGATTTTACGATTGAAAACCCTTTTATAGCATGAATATCGATTTTTTCTCATACGATTGCATGGAAAAGAATAAAAAATGCAATGTTTCTTTTACACGAGCAATAAGGCATACAATCACCTTTCCAAAGCGAAGCGATAAGTTCAATCAATCCGAATTAGCGCTTACAAGGTTTTAGTATACTAATGACATATATCCGCGTATACGTGCGTGCGCAGATGCGTGCGTGAATACATATCACATGGCACATCGTAAATTATCGAACTAGGAGATCGGTTGTGGCGAACAAGAGAAGGATACGGAATTGGTAGTGAGTAGGTAGGTATAGGGAGTAGGATAGGATAGTGAGTGAGAGAGAGAGGTATATCATTTGCTTGAGGCGAAGGTATAGATATATGCTGTAACCTCGCTAATGCACGTGTGCATTACGTTGTAAGCTAGATGAGCGAAGGACAGCTCATGCTTGATGAGAGATGCCATGAACAGGGTTGAAGAGAGATAGAGGTAGACGATTATGAAAGCCCTGCGGCATGGTTGTTATACTATTGGAGTAGCTCTAGGTACTGGACGGTTCTCTATCTATCTGCCTGTATACCTCCTGTACGCGTGAGTGAGAGCCTGTTGGGAAAATTACACACTCGCGATTACTTTACGGCGATAACTTAAAGAATGGAAGATTCTCAGCTCTCTATTTCTCTCTTGCACTTAAATCTCTTGACACCACTTTTCTCTCAGTATATCTATATGAGCTGCATGTAAGTGGTTGGTATTTATATACGAGAATAAGCTGTAATTGGATTTATTCATTAGCCAATATAATAATATACTCGTACATTGAATTCAATTGAGAGATATTAAATTAAAAAGGAACGATATTGTCAGATTTTTAATTTTTCTACCATAAAATTCTTTAAACGATTACCTAAAATAAATAACTTGTAAGAAAAAAAATATAGCAATAACATTAAGTAGCAGCTTAATCATAGGTGACAAGTGCGAAAAGCAAAGCAGTAGAGTTTAAAAAAAGGGAGCTGAGAGGGTGGGGGTCGTCGTCTCTCGACGCCCTTTTTGGCAAAAAGCCCAGCCGACGAAATTTCAAAGAAGATGCGATAAAGCTCGTATATTTGAGGGAACACACACGCATACATACACATACACACAATATAAATATAGACACACATGTCTACACACACACACATATATTATGAGCCCTTATCGGCGTGTGGCGGTCGAGGCGCAACAAAACGCCGCAGGCGGCTCCAAGTCTCTACTTACTCCGGAGACCCTCTAACCTATATTAACATCCATATCACAATAACAGAATACACACGTGTACTATCCACACTCTCGGATTCTCTCTCTTTCTCTCTATTCATTCATTCATTCATTCATCCTCTCTCTCTTTCTCTTAAACCACAGTGGTGTTCGCCTTGCGTGTATTCCCTTGAGTTGTAGCTCGTGTATGCTGTCTACCCTTTCTCTATACATATACTCTTGCCTCACTCTCTATACCTTACTTACTTATAACTCGCTCGTTTCTCTTTCTCTTTGCTCGTATACCTATATGCTTATACACTACTCGCCGTGTACCATTACTACTACTACTACTACTACATACATACTACTTAGCCTCCAGCGCCGGCACGCGCGTATACCGTGTCTTGTACCCTCATCCTCTTCTTGTGTACTTCTTCTTTTCCTTCGTCTTTTTCTTCGTCTTTTTCTTGGGATCAACACTACTTCCCTCGTGCTATATGCTCGTTACCCGGCGCTTTTTACCCACTTCTCTTAAGCTCAACTCGCTGGTATGAAGAAAAAGAGACTCGACTTACTCATCTCTCTTTACGTCCCTTTCAATCTGCAGCTGTGTTTCTTCCTTTTATTTTTTAGTGGAAAGTGGGTGAATGTATGTATGTAGGTATACTGGCTAGACTATCTGGGAATTTCATGCGTCGAGAGAATTGAAAAAATAAAGGAAAAAAATAGGTCGTTGGATGCGCTACTCTGACTTTTTCTCTTAATCTTCTTCTTCATCTTCTTTTCTCTTATTCTTGTTCGCCCCTTTCTTATTCGTTTTTTTTTACATAAAGCCACGCATTGAACGCGTGAGTATTTTTTTATTGCTGGAATTTAAAGTCACTATTACAAGTGTAATATAAGTCCTTTATCTTATTATACAAAGCAAAAAATGTAGTGCTTAAAAATAATTTTTTATTTCTATATTTTGTACGTGTGAAATCACTGTTTAAGTATCTTAATATTTTGATAAATTGAGTCAAAAGATTTTAATCAAAGGAAAGGGAAAGTGTTTTTTATCAGGTCGTTTAAAGGGACTAATTGAAACGTCGTTGAGCATGTAATTTGGTTTACTAAGCTCGGAAGTATCTACTTAAAAGCAAACAAGCTTTTATCACGTCGCAAATAGTAATTGACGGTATACACTAAACGTTTAAAAGTCTTTCTCTCTTTCTTTCATCAGCTATTTTAATCCTTAATTTAATACTTTTTTTTTAGTGTTTTAAATCTAAGGACTAACTGAAGTATCTATTTTAAATTAGGTTCTTACTTTTCTTACTAATAAAAAAATGAGCTTTAGTTTGCATATTTATAAATTTAAAAGTAAGTTCAAAAAACTTTATTTAAGTGACAGGTACAAAAAAAGATAAGTTAACATAATATCTTTAAAAAATTGTAATATAAGTAAACAAACATAAAAAAAACTTATTGTAAATCGTGTAAGATTTACATTGAATACCTTAACTCATTAGAAGAGAAATAAATTAACTATATAGTAAGTTATCGGAGAATAATAAACACACAGAATTCAGCCGTCTCGCAAGTGTAGTCATAATTTGTCTCGTTAAAATGGCGTTTAAGCGCAGCTAAAAGATTATATACCTGAACACAACTTATAACTATACACAAAAGATGAATCGTGGGCTGTCTTGGTTTAGCTTCTTTAAGGCCTCTTGCCTTTTACCGCTACTCTTGCGAGTAATGAGGCAAACTGACGCTTCCTTTTACACCCTTTAGCCTCACGTCCCTACGTGCTAGTAATGATAATCTTTTGGATTTTTATTTCTTTTATTTAGGCATGAATTTTAAATGAAATTTTTAACAACAAAAAAGTTAAAAAACTGATGGAGCATATTTATGTGAATGATAACATTCGTATGTATACAGAAAACTTTTTATTAGAAAGAATTTTTAGTAAATAATAAAGTAGTTAAATACATTAAAGTGAAATTTAAGTATAGAACAGTATTTTAATTGAAATACAACAGAAAAGTTCACTAAGATAACATTACGTTGCAACGTATCTTATCTCAAGCGAAAAGTCTAGACTTTTATGTGTACATGCTAATAATATAGACGTTCTCATCTAATTTACAATACTCGTGTAATATTAAAAATTTATTTACAAGTATCAGCTCGGAACAAAATTAGTCGATCATCTAATGATAAACAGCAAGGAAAAAAATGTTAACCGAGTTAACCAGCTGAAGTATTGAAAAAGAAGAGTGGGTTGGTTATATTACATCGAGTCACATAGTGAGCAAGGGACGGAGGGCGTTCCTCTTGCGCAAAATGTCATTTTTATCGTTTAAAGAACGCGCTGGCTTAAAAAATAATTACACCCAACCCCTCGTGTATGAGGAAAACCAGTCAATACAATCGAGGGTGCGCGTTTACCCCCTATACTTATATCAACTCTCACTCATCAACCTCATAAAAAGACCTTGGAAAAATTGACGCCTTCCCCTCCCCCCTAACGCTATATATACACCCCCCAACCCTCCCCCATGTTCTGAAATCATCCGTAAAATTCATCCACCCCCTTACCCTACATCCTCGTCTACTTCCCATTCTCTATCGACGGAACACGCCACAAAGCAATACACGTATCACGTTGCCTATAGCCGCTTTATAAACACGCGTTTCCGCGAGCTGTGCACGCGTGGTGTGCAATATACTTTCGCGCACCGCAGCAGCAGTAGCAGCAGCAGCGTGAATATACATACACAAATGCAGGACAAGCGAGCACGTACATACTTACATACATACATACATACATACATACATACATACATGCATACAATGCCTACAATTTAGCGAGGTTTCCAGCCGCGGTGAATTGATCCGTTAATTGCTTTTCTCGAATGGCCGGCTAACTGACTGACTCAGGGTAGAAGAGGCGGGGGCAAACCCCTACCCCCCTTCCCCCCACCTCCCCAAAACCCAACTGCTGTTGCTCCCTCGGGTATCCTGCAGGGTCGTTGTCGATATTCGGTGCACGATTGCTTTTCGCTATAAGGTGGGGGGAGGAGGGAAAGACGGGAAATAGTTAGTATCTATACATGCCTATACGAGTTTGTACATCTTGAAAAATGATGCAAAAACTAAGAGATAATACGCGTATAGAGTTTATTTAACCTATTAATAAAAACAAAGAATTAAAATGATTTATGAAGTACTATAAGCTATTTAGTAAACACTGTGCTTATCCAAATAAACGTGCAACGCTTTGGCGTGAAAAATGTCCGTTTAAAAAGTGTCTGTTAATGTGCTAACGACTTACAGTACACCAAGCGCATGAGATCGTGCGAATCCCTCTCACTCTATATTCCTATAAAAAAAATGCTTATCACGAATTAAAGATCACAATTGTGGAGGATATAAGAGTATATAGTAACCGCAAACAAATTTAACCGTCCATTAAACGTTCAATGCGCTTTATCGGTCCGATCCTGATGGGGACTAACCTACTAATTAGCTCTTGAAATAAAAGCCAAAAGGGTACTGGGTAGGGAAATTAAAACGAGCAGAAGGGTGGAGGAGAAAAGGAAAAAATACAGAAGAAGAAGAAGTACAAAATGGACTCTCACATTGATACTCATACTCTCCAATCTTCCCCCCATTAATCCCTTGTGCGTTTTACAGTATATAAATTTTAAAGGTATTATAGGGGAATCGATCTTCTCTGCCGGTGTAAGCTGCACTTTGGTCAAACGTAAAACTTCGGTGACTTTTCTAACTCTTATTTTAACCAAAATAAGCTTGTTACTTAGTGAATTATGAGCTGATCAATCTTTTCTAAAATTGATACATTAAGAGGCATTAGATACTTCATTTATTATACCCACAAATAATGAAAGATTGGACTTGAAAGTGTTTTAAAAAACGTTTCAGTTTACAATACAATGAAAAATAAGTGTCAAATTAAGTCGTTTGTTTTTTAAGTATTTACTGATTCTATAATTATAGAAACACAATTCAATTAAACTGTTTTTAATTTTCAAGTTATTTCAAGTTATTATCTCATTACCAGTATAATTTAAAAAACTGTCTTATAGAATTACTTTTTTACAAATATAGCTACAATAGACACTTAGAGAACAAGCCACTTATCATTATTTTCTTCAATATGCAGTAATAAATAAATATCGTAAAATTTCAACTTTTTTTTTAATTTATTGATTTTTATTATAATTTAATAAATCGATTCAAATAAATAATATTGTCCAATCAAATGCTAGATAAATAAAAATCATTAATTTTTCAATCAAATAACATTAATTAAATATTTGAAAACCGTGCAAATATTTTTTAATAAAACCGTTCAACATCAAGTTCGATTATCAAAGAATAAAACAAAAGCTCATAAAGCTCGCGCAGACACATACGTACAAAAAGTATTCATAATAAACCATCACAGTTTCTCTGCTCCGCATATACAATTCTAAATATAAAAACAAAAAAAGTAAGCTTCGCGAGTTAAAAAAAATAAAGAAAAAAAACGAAGAGTTTAGGTGGATGGTGGAGATGATGAAGGCGAGTGCGAGTTGAAACGAGAGGTAAAGGGTAGAAGAAAAGTAGAGGGTTGTGGACAAAGAAAAGAGAGAGAAAGAGAGAGAGAGAGAGAGAAAAGCGAAAGCCATCACAGGCTTCTCTGTAGGTGGAGCGTTTATCGGGTCGCTCGTTAGAAGCTCGGGCGAGGAATCTATTATTCCTCTGGACACCCTCAGTGCATCAGGAATAGAAGAGGAGGAAGCTGGGGGGGGCAGAGGATAGATAGATAGATAGATAGATAGATAGATAGACGGCTAGATAGATGCGCCAAGCTGGCAGCAGAAGGGTGGAGAAGAGAAAGGTGCGGGTGTAGTAGGAGGGTCGTCGGCGTAGCTGTTCCCTCGCGCTCGGCTGGCCTCTCGAGTCGCGAGGGCATCGGAGAGTAGAGACAGAGAGAGAGAGAGAAAACCAGGCTTGGCGCGGACGCGAGGGTAGACGAGAAGAGCAAAGGGGGATAGGAAGGCGGGTAGGCAAGCGAGAGAAGGCCGGGAGCGCTGGAGGATGAGGAGGAGGAGGAGGCGGAGAGTGCCGCGCATATCGGCCTCCGGGTGCGCCAGACGCAGGGGTTGAGGAGGGGGAATGGAAGACGAGAGAAACGCGAGAGCGTGAGCTCGCCCGAGGGAGATAGAGCACACACACACACACACACACATGCACACATACACGTATAGTGGAACGCTGACAGTGTCGTGGTACGGCTGCAACGAGGATGGTGGTAGCAGCAGTCGCTCGGCTGCTACTGCTACTGCTGCTGCTGGTAAGCGCTAGGGGGAAAGGGGGGCTAAAAGGGGGGGAGAGATGGAGGGCATTTGCACAGGTCGCCCGCGCGCTCGCTTCTCTCCTCGCTGATTACGTCGCGCGGCGTAGCTGACGGGGGGAGACCGGTGGTCGGGCGGATGGAGCTGCGGCAGAGTAAGCGAGATGGAGAGAGAGAGAGAGAGAGAGAGAGAGAGAGAGAGAGAGAGAGAGAGAGAGAGAGAGAAAGCGACTCGCGTTAGGATGCTCCTCTGCGACGTTGGTACGAGCCAGCACTATACCGCCGCTACTACCTCTCGGATAGCGAATATCCGCAGTGTCCTGACTGAGCCCAAGGCTCTCTCTCTCTACCTCTCTACCTCTCCTTCCTCTCTTGCAATATCACGTCTTGCTTCCTCCCTATCCCTTGTACTCTCTACCTATATATACCTTCCTCCACATTTCCTTGTCTCTCTCTCTCTCTCTTCCTACACGTTCTCGTCGTCCTCTAGCTCGCTTGCTTGCTCGTTCGCTTGTGCAGATATAGCGGGTTAGCCCTAAGCTCGGTTAAGCCGACGAGCTGGGTTAGATGCCATGGCTGAGTCGCCGGCGGCTTCGGTAGAGACTAGATTGAACGGCGGCAACGGCAATGCTCAGCTAAAGCAAGAGGAAGAGAACGATAGAGTGAGAGAGAGAGAGAGAGAGAGGAGGAAAATCGCGCGCGAAGCTCGCGTAACGCGCCGTTGGGCAGCAGCGGCAGCCGAGTCTGTCACTCCCCCTTCACTCCTCCCCCCTTACAACCCATTTCTCTCTAGCCGACTCAGCCTTGATTGCATCTCGGCGGAAGAGGGTTGGAAACGAGAGAGTTCTTGCCCCCCCTCCCTCTCACCCCTGCAGGACTGCAGGAGCCAGTGTTGGTCGCAAGCTCCATCTTAGACCAGAGTAAGAGAGAACTATAGATGTATGTATATATATATATGTATATAGGGAGATGGGCAAAAGGGGGAGGCAATTAGTAAGCGGACCACTCTCCGCGCACTAACCTGATTATCGTCGTACGTGTATCGGCTAGGGAGAGAGAGAGAGAGAGAGAACGTTGGCTGGGCGTCGGAAAAGTCGCCTATAGAATCAGGGGGGTGAAAGGGGGCAAGGGTACGGAAAATTTATGTAGCCAGGACGTGGTGGCTGCAGGATTGCGAAGACACACCAATGAGAACTGGTGAAATTGAAGGAGGAAAAGGTCTTATATAGGTATATGTACATGACGACTCATGGGCTTCTGAGACAGCATACTGGCTACTATATCCGTGTGTCGCATCGTGAAATGGATTGTTACTATATAAGAGACGGACTCTCTTGCTCTATCTCTATTTCATTTGAAAGTTTGGTGTATATATGTATGTATGTATGTATATATGGAAGAGAGCAGGTCGTATGTTTACTGGGGTGGGCTATTAGAGTTCGATGATCGGGCGCCAGATTAAATGTAAGTGGCCAGCCCCAAAATGTCGAGAGAGAGAGAGAGAGAGAGAGAGAGAGAGAGAGAGAGAGAGAGAGAGAGAGAGTATGAGAGATAAGCGAGTAAAGCTGGCGTGGGGGTGGTGGTTAGTAGTAATAGTAGTAGTTATAGTTGTAGTTGATTTGTGGACCTTGGATATGCCTCACGCTGTATTAGCATTTTAATTGAAAGTGAAAACCCCTGGACTCTGCGGATATGTATTTGTGTATACGTACAATGTAGGTATGACCTATGTATGGGCAAACCGACATTTATCATTTGATTTTTTTTTTTCAGGAAAATTTTGGGGATGTATGGATAATTTATTGATATACTAGAATCAACACTCACTCGCTGATATTTGAATTCTTAGATATGAAAACACAAATTTTGTTTAAGATGTTTAATTAATTTTATAAATGTTATAAAATATTAACTTTATAATTTTATATTAATTTTAAGTCTATCTTGGAAAATTTGAAAATTTTGGTCGATTGGTATTACACAATATAATTTAGATAAAACAGCAATTTTTAGTATAAGAAAATTATATTTTCAAGTTATTTTTGCATTTCAAACTATGAAAAGTATTTTAAGCCTAACTTGAAAAATTTCTACAATTTAAATTAATACAACAATGTTGATACGTGTATAGAAAAAGAAGTAAGAATGAAGGATTCATTATTCATATGAATAAAAGTTACGCAGTTAACATAACTGAATCGCCGAAAAAATTAAGTCTACTCATGATCGAATCAACAAAGACGACGTTTCCTTATAATATTATATCGACGCAGATCGCTAATACTCTTTTTTCTATTCTTGCTTTGTTCTTGCGTTAGTGAGCGGGTTTGAATCTGAAGACCGTAGGTATATATACATATAGGTATATAGTACAGTCAAGTGTCGTGAGGGGGAGGGGGGAGGAGAGGAGTAAATGGAGAGGACGGAGTATACACAGAGAAGGCCGAACCTCGACGTCAGACCTAAAGCGCAAGGATTAATCTGAATATAATGCCAAATGGCATAACGCGCGTCTCGACGTCGTTAGACGAAGCACAAAGAGCCTACCCACTACCATCATCCCCTTCTTTTACCACACTGTATATACTACGCTCGATTTGTCTTTTTCTTATCTCTCTTTGCTTTATTGTCATCATTTCTCACTTTCTCCTTCTTTACTGCACAAAACTATATACTTTTTTCGTCAAATACTATAATCGAATGAACTTTATAAACATTGCATAATTTTGTAGCAATTCTATAAAGTTCTTATAGATTTTTCATTTTTTTTAACAGTGTCTACTTGGTAATTAAATAATTTTTTGTTGTTTATGCGGCCTTTGGAGTGGTGGTTCGACACGAAAATTTATTTACACATGTAAATCGTGTGCAAAATATATCTCGAGTGTTTTTGTCTTCACGGAATAATTTGAGGTTTCTGAAAGATACCAAAAATTAATGAGATTCTTAAATATCCAGATAAGCTATAACAACATAAAGCTTCCAGCTATGGGAAAATATCCTGCAGTAGCTGAAAGCTCAACAGATATTTTTACTATATTTTATTTTCGCGATATAAGAGATAAAGAAAGGAAATACGCCCATAGCTGGAACGTGGCGTTACAAATTTTTCAATCGTGGTAAAATAAAACTTAAACAACTGGAACGTTCAAACGAGAATATTACTTATCAGAAGCTTGAGTCACCTCAGTTTTTTTTCGTGTACAAATAATAAATATTATAACTTTTAAAAATAATTTTATTTTATTTTTTTCTATAATACACTAGTTTACACAAAAAACTCATTGCTTCAAAATTTCAATAAGCCTTTTCAGTTTTGATTTTGACTTCAAAACGGCCTCAGTATGGTAATCTTAAAATATCAGAATGTCATGGAAATAATTGGTTTCCTTGTATTATTGCTGCAGGTACGTACAAAACACATAATTATTTTTTTGTAATTCCGTGCGTAAAATTCAATTTTACGCATCGTTTTGGGTGTGTAAAATACTACTTTTTCGCACTAGTGCGAAAAAGTATTTTT
>JAPYZE010004460.1:0-10664 GCA_030522805.1 Leptomastidea abnormis
TTGTACTAATACATAAAAAAGATAATTGCCTGTGTAAAAGTAGTTCAATCATATCAAACTCGCCGTACATATTATACCTTTTTTTTAAAAAGGTTGGTTATATTATTTATTATTATTCAAGTTATTTAATTTTTTTGAAAAATTTTGTAGTTCCATAATTTTATTCACATCAATATTTTTCTGACGAATTATTGAATATTTGAAATCTAGAGCACAGTAATTGCGGGATTTTTCCCGCAATAATTCTATAAAATTATTCAAATAAAGAATGAATTCTTAAAACATTTGCTAACGTTAAATGAATACAAAAAAGGTATCATTTATATAAAATTTTGCGTCTTTCGCAGTTTTACTTTACTAATGATAAAGATTTACAAATATTATTTTAAAAATTGCCTTTATGAGTTCAATCACCTAAATTATATTATTTATGTTATATCAACTTTAAATGCATATTATAAAAACTCTATTAAATATTAAGGAGTCGCTTATATAAATATATAATTTTTATAAAACTAGAAAAAACTCTTTGTTTCGATGAAAAACAATAATTTTGAAATGCTATAACACGCTTTTAAACAGTACAATTTTTTGAAGTTTTTTATTGTTTCAATGCATTGTAAAGAAAGGGCTAAAAAGAGGGGAGTGAGGGAACAAAAATATTTGTTTATAACAAACTATTCTATTGTATTGCTAAAAAAATTATTAATTAATAAATACAATTTTGTAAATAGTAAGTGTTAAAAGAATCCAATTTTATTTTTTAATTATGAAAAATAATTTAAAAAAGTTAATAAAAGCAATAGAAAAGAAAAAAAATAGACGTTAAAAAAGAAGATGAAAACAAGATTTCTTTTTCAATGCAAAGAAAAATAAAAAAGGAACTTTGCTTGTTTACAAGCGTTTAAACTCTTGTGTAGGTATTGTCCAGATAATTATCTTAGTTCTGTGCTTTAATAGACGTTTGGTATTTCGTATTGCACCCTAATGGCGGCGTTTACTGAATTTATGTTATCCAAGTCATCACGAAAGAAGCAAAAGGAAGAGAGAGAGAGAGAGAGAGAGAGAAGATAAGTTCCCCTCAAATTGGCCACGTAAAATTATCCGTATGTCACTTTATTCTACAAGTGAAAAAAAAAAACCTCAAAAAAAAAAAAAAAATTGTACAGAAGAATCGCTCTCTGGCAGTCACTGCAACTTGATATATATTCAATCATTGAAGCAATAGCGTGTCGGCTGGATCAGTGTACGATTCACCGTCGACGACACGATCCTCAAGAATAAGAGCCACAAAAAAAAAATAAGTCAGGATTGCAGTATATACTATAACGAACGCGTGTGCAGAGACAAAGAAAAAGCATAGGTATATATATAGAGGGAGAAAGCGAGAAAGGTGGCGAAAGCCAAATGCAGGTCCCCATGGACATTGAAGGGTCCACGCTTTCGCGATTGCGAAGACTTGACTTAAATGGTGCGCGTTTGCAGTGGCGGCAAGTTTTCTAAGTTCCGAGAGGTCCACTGCGCTGAGTTGTTGTATATATAAAACGAGAGAAAGAGACATTTGTTACCAGAAGCCGCGAGGAGAGAAGAAACGAGAAGAAGCGAAGGGACTGTCAAGGGAACGTATGGTATTGTGTATAGGGGGAGGAAAGACAACGACGACGACGACGACGAAGACGATGGCGTGGTCGTCAGGCGGCGGAACGAGCACCAAACGTGATGTTAAAATATTGGCCGGACATTGCAGGAACGACATTTGCTAAAAGGGGAATCCCCCCCTCCTCTCTCCTCACTCTTTTACTCCCTTCTTATATACACGAGAGAGCTTGTGTACAGCTGGTGCCGAATGACAGGACAGATTTAGAGAAGGCTAAGAAGAGCTTGTGTGCGTGTGTGTGTGTGTGTGAGACTGTATACCTGTAAGGACCAACCAACAGCAACAGTAGCAGCTGCGTGATGAATGTAGCTATTTCATAAACTTTAGTTCGTGATATATATTTTTCTTTTTCTTTCATTGCATTCCCAGGTTGGCTTTTAAGTGTCTTCTGGAGAGACTTAAATTCGTTACTGCTAATGATGTTTTTTTAGACGACTTTCATGAGGTTTCATGACCATGAAATCTCATGGCGTATGAATTGGAGAAATGTATACTTGAAGATATAGTGAGCTTTAGTTTAAATTTAATTAAATGTCATGATCTTTGGTAATATATTTTTATTAAAATTTTTTGTTAATTTATACAAAGAAAAAGTATTTCATACGTTTTGTAAAAATCCAAAATAAAATTGGATAAAGTAATAAAAGAAAATATATATTAGGATAATAAGTCAATACCATACATAAAATTACTTTGCAGGCTTAGTATTGTTATCAAAAATAATGTTTGAATATAAATTATTCGTGTACGTAATCTAGGAATAGAAAAATCGACAAAACTGTCGGACATTACGTTTGTGGTGTGATGGCAGCAGCCATCGCAACACGAGAGAGATATAGTCAGAGAATGCAAAATAGATATTTGAAATTCCACAGCAGCTGTGCCTATATAATACGCCAGAATCGCGATGAATCTCTCTACGGACGTTAAACGGGCTACACACACGAAACGTGAGTGAGTGCGACCGGACAATATATGCGAGCGTCAGCGGTCACACGCTCACACGTTTAAATGCCTCTGAAACTGCCAACCCTTTAACCCCCCTACTTCCCCTCCTGCTTTAACGGAGGCCTTTGTCATTGGATGTCGTGCGTCTCCTCGAACGCGAGCTGTCAAAGCTGATATTACTTTGTCCGACTGATTACTAAATATTTATGTTGTGGGGGGGGGGGGGTTGACAGCACTACACGTGCGTGACGCGACTTGCGTAAATATTGAAGATTTTTATTGAATTAAAAATTGGCCATTGAATATCTGGCATGTGTGAGAATGGGATGTGCTGGATTTGTTTTATGATTAAAGCAATTTTTGGGATGTTCGCATTTTTTTTGTAAAAACGTGATAATATCGGGCTTTCTATCAGTGATGCGTGTGATATGAAAATGTTAAATTAATTTTTGTTTATACATGATACGGTAAAGTTGGGGATTTAATTGATCGAATTATATTACTATGCGTTAGTGATTTTTCAGAATAAATTTATTACTTTTATGAAAGGATTATTCAGCTGATAAAAATTTGAAATTGTGTGAAACTTTTCATGGTGTTTATAAATCATATTTATTGATCGATCTTTTTAATATTTTTATAAAGTGTATGTCAAAAAATATTAAATTTCGTTTTTTTTTTATTTTTCATTTCTTTATTAGATTTTGAGTGTCAAAGAAATTATTTCCATGCATGACAGTTCTAGTAATTAATTTCACTTATTAATTATATAATTTATGTTCAATTGATATTTCACATCATAACGTTTACGTTAAATTTATGTCTAAAAATTTTACAATGTGTTTCTAAGCTTGTATGTAGAATTTCGCAACTTAACAAAGTATTCATAAAACTTATAAACAACCATTTTTAATCGTAAAAAAATAACAATTTCATAGAAACTCGAATTTGAATGTAGTTTCTCTAATAATTATAATAAATAACAGGCATTAAATTATCTTTTAATTATTTGAATTATTTAATAGTAAATAGTATTGTTAAAATTTAAAACAAATATTAACATTAAAAATGGCTATTAAATTAATGTAAACAATGAAAATTTTAGTTTGTTTTAAATAAACTTGTCCATATGCAATCTTATAATCGAATATAATTTATGTTTCAACTTATTATTTAAATGTTTATTTATAATACTATCTTCAATAACGAATCAACTATAGTAGCGAATTTCCAAGTCTAAAGTTTTTACTTATTTTCGCGCGAAATTATCGTGAGAAAAATTAAAAAAAAAGAATAAAGATAGAACTTAGTTTCGTATAACGAAAATCTTTTGGACTGTTATATTTTGTAAAGCCTTTTTGTATTTTCCAGCGAAAATATTTTGGCATGTAAATTTTTACGCAAGAGGTCAGCTAGCAAGTGCCGGCAATCGAACTCACGATCTGTGGATTGCAAAGCCAGCGTTCAAACGACTCAGCTGTTCTCGACTTACTCATACAAATATAATAATCAGTTTTCTAAGCAGGTAATTATTATGCTGGTTTTAACCCCAGATCTATGTACTTGGGTCATTTTTAACCGTGTTAAAAATATTTTGTCATCTGTAGACTATTTATGACGACAAAATGGTCTAGGTACACATAAAAGGAGTATAAAAAATTAAGGTTGATTGTAAAATATATCTCAATGTCAATATTTGTTGCAAATTTTGTCGATACTTAATAGAATTAATGCCTTCAATTAAAATAGTTCATTAATTTTTGTATACGATAATTTAAAATATATCATTACTTCAGAATAACTAAAATTTACCACCGAAAGAATCGATTAAGAATAAGTCACAGACCTTGTAGAAAGAAAAAAAAAACGAATAAGAGGAAATAGAGATAAGAAAAAAAGAAAAGAATATAAAAGGTGGTGAAAGGTATCAAAAGTGTTCAATGAAAAGATCGAACTTAAGAGTAAGGCGATGAAAAGAAGAGAAAAAAAAGAAAAAAAAACATAAGGAAAGAAAAGCGTCAAGAAGAGCTGGATCTAGTAATTAACGAAAAGCCGTCGCCGATCGCAATCTTATGCTTGAACGCGCGCGATTCGCCGCAAGCCAAGCGAGTAAAAGTCGACGCACGCGCGCTTGCAGATTGCGAAGGTGTGCGAGAGAGAAAAATAGAGGAAGCCTTAAAGAAAAGGGCAACAAAAGCCAAGAAAAAAGATAGAAGAGTCAAAGAGCTTTAAAAGTCGAACTACGAGTCTCTGGATGAATCCCAAGCGAAATAACAAACCCGTAGTCTATAAAGAGCGTGTAAATGAGAAGAAAAAAAATGATAGGAAAGTTAGTATACAGTCACTCGGTGCAGCTGTAGCTGCGAATATTAACGCGCCCAACGATCCCATCCCCCTCGTTATCATCGCGCCTCGCTAGATTACGAAAGCCAGATGCTTCTTTGTTATGATCATCGCTGCTACGAGGCATCACCACCGATATCTCGCGCCACGGTACTCTGCAAGCTCAGCGTTGACTGAGAAAGAGATAGAGGTATAGAAAATGCAAGAAAAAGAGAGGGGTGTGAGTTATCCACACAGCCGGGAGGAGCTTCCGTCGTCAAAGCGCGAGAAAGAGAAAAAGAAGCTGAAGTCGTTAGCTGGTTGGTTGGGCGATGAACATGAGAGATGCCGACCAAGATGATAAAACGGTTTCTCCGAGCGGTATCGGATCGGCTTGGAGACATTCGGTCTACGGTTAACCAACCGATGAGAGAGATCAGTCTTAAGAATGGAAAAAAAAGAAATAAAAAAGAAGAAATTGAAGGGCGCATAGAGAAAGGTTTGATAAAGATAAACGCATTCGGATGCTCTGATCGGAAATTCATGATTCTTCTTTTTTGCTATAGGAGGTTTGAAAGTGATGAATGTTTAGTTATAGAAAAAGAGGTGTTTCAACATGGGCGTATGTGTGTAAATGTGCCAGAGCATATATATATTATTTTTGCTGTGATTTATGCGTAGTTACGATGGGTTAGATTTAAAGTTAGTTAAATATTTGTTATTTAAGACATTGATATTATTTTGTTGCAATAGTAATCATCATGTAAGGCAATTTTTTTTATATAAACAATAAAGATAATTTTATTTCATATTTTATTAAAAAGTTTAATACCGTCTGGATTTAAGCTCAAATAAACAATATTTTTTGCAACAATATAATCAATATAAAACAAACATTAATCATCGCAAGTTAATAATATTTCAAATAATTAGCCTTATACATAAATACCAAACAATATCTCGATTGTAAACTAAAACCACACAAACCCAAGAAACTAAGACCTGCTTTTGCGAGCAAAGCAACGATCGCTTGACTTGGCGGTTCCATATATATGTATATATACATATAGATGTTTGAGAGGCTAATGTCAAGGCGTTACACACACACACACAGAGAAGCAAAGCTCCTTTGAAACGTAGTATACCAAAGTCTTAGAGGTTGAAGGCGATAGAGAGAGACCAAGGTTGTAGTATATATCGGCACCAGAGTTGTGTGATCGGTTCGCAGTCCAATCACGGCTATATAGCGGTGGTCTGGCTGTCACCGACAGAAGCGATCGGTCATTAGAAAGCAACCCACCGTTGTGTGCAAAGCAAGACAGAGAAAGAGAGAGAGGGAGTGAGAGAGAGTTAGCTAAACCGATTACCCTCTCTATCCCACACCTTCGGTCTGGAATTTCGGAAATGGGAAACACTCGAGGGCTTTCGATAAGTAGTGTCGGAGCTAGCGGAAATTGCATCGTCCCCTAGGCAGATTGCGACGCATTTCTATGTAGAGAAATGCTGCTGCCGTATAGACGACGATTACGATGATGGTGTGAGCTTACTTGAACTGCTGAATGCGAGGTGTATTTCTATGAGTGCGTTGTGAGAGAGGGAGGAGAGACTGATTGAAAACTTATCGGAAGGATGTATTATTCGTTAAGACATTGAATGAAATTCAAATATTTAGATTTACTGATAATGATATTGTTTGAATGTAGTTTTGATAAAAATTGTTTATACGTTAGATTGAATTTGATGTTGGCTTTATTTGTTGGAAATTTTTTTTATTTGACTTATTAGATTGATTTAGTCATGTAGAAATTTAGTTTTTCTTCATAATTAAAGTAATTAAAAGATTACAAGAATACAGAAAATATAAAAATGATAGAAATTTTCCGTAATAACAAACTTTACATAATGTATTTAAAATCATCATATCTAAAAATTTTAATTTTTATACATTTAATGATTCATCAAAGTAAAGGTAATTTTATATATTCCTATTAATTTATCAACCAACAACTGTGTACACAATAAGAGAATACTTTATAGTATATTGTAAAATTTCCCAAAAATTATAATTTTAATAAAATCTTGCTAATTAATAATTGGCCCAAATTTGATTATAAGAGATCTTCACGTTTTAATCACTTATAATTCAACTTTGCTAGCTTCCAAGCATTTCAGATACGAAGATGAAGCTTTTTGTAACAGCTATTATACTTATTGTGCTGTTTTTTTCCACAGAAAGTTCAGCTATTTGGTATCCTGGGATGTATGACACAGATCAGTGGATATGCATAGAGAAACAAACCAAAGAGACTGTAAGTCAATAATTATCAACAATATTGAGTTTTAAAATTTATAGTCATCATCTTTAGATAAATTTATTTCGTAGAAATATCATTAATAATTAATTTGATCTGCTTTGTGTAAAAAGTACTTTTGAAAATCTAAAAAAATTTTAATTAATGAAAAGAAACATTTTTAAACTTTTGAATAGTTTCAATATTTATAAAATTATAAATACTCAATATATGTAACAATTAATAAAAAAATTATTATAAGGGAGGCTCGGGTAGAATAAACATGTGAAGGAAAGATGAGTAAAAGAATAAATTTAAGAATAAACTATCAATGAAATTTTAATGGTGTTTAATTAATAAATAAGAATTAAAAACTTTTTATTCAATTTTTAGGTGTTAGTAAACCATAAACCACTTTTAGGTCAAGATATTGAAATAGATCCTAATACTGTATTCCCTCAATTTAATTACGTTTTTGTTGGAACTCAATATCAAAATAACGTTTCAACTACTGGCACAGTGAAACAGACTACTGGAGATAACCAAGCCACTTACGGAAACAATCATCAAAATGTTTATGAAAACAACCAACTAGAGTAAGATTTGAATACAACATTGTTATGTAGTGTACTGTTAAATTATATAGTAATTTTAAATCAAATTTTTAATAAAACACTACAACTTCTTTGCAAGTTTTTTAACAATTTTAAACTCATAAAATAATGTATTGTCCACTTCACTTGACAAAAGATAAATTTAGATAATTTTAGACAATTTTCTAAATTTATTAAATAATTTTTAGATAGATAAAGTTTTATAACATTATTCAAAATATTAGTCCATTTAATAATGTCAATCACAATACAAAATTATTCAAAAATATTTTGGTGTGATTGTTAAATAGTTTTTAAGTATTATAAAAAGTCCACAATTTCTGTTGTGAACACTAATAATTAAGTAATTTTACAATTATTTTTTTAATAATATAAAATGTTTTTTAATTATTTCAGAGAGGTGAATAGAAAATGAATAATTGTACTGTACCAACTTTAATGTTTTTAATAAAAATGTATTTTACAAGAATAAAATAAAAAATTTTTAAGCTATTTTATACGAACCTTCTTATTCTATACAGTCCTGATAATTATTTTTACAATTATAATTTAAATATAAATAAATTCATTCTATAAGCTGGAACATATTGATAACAGGATTTTTTTTACAATTTGAGCTTTCAGTTAAAAGTGTTTTATAGTGCGCGACAATTAAGATAGTAATATTACAATTTATGAATATTTTATCTTTTTTTAAATGTTTTTTTTTTATTTCTTTACTGTAATATTTTAAAGATATTTCGTAGTATGTGGCTGTATTATCTTTACTTTCATTCTTAATTTGGTTATATTAACTTGAAGTCTGCAAAAATTAGCGTTTGAAACTTTGAAATAGTGCTAGAATTTTTTTTTTTTTTAACTTTTTTGTAGGTTAATTAAATTTTAAGTTATTGTCGATAAACTAAAATTTGCTTAAGGTTTTATATTTTGAATAATTCAAATGGTATTAATTTGAAATTTTAACCAGATATTTGCTTTATTTTATGTTCCTATGTTTTTTTAGTAGCAATTCAGGTTTTGTATAATAAATACCAGTGCATGCGATGCGCGTTAAATTAATTGTGAATTTCAGAATTACTATTTTGATGAAACTTTATGTACTATAGTCAATTATAAATTAAAAGAATATTTAAATTACTCTGTAGTGTTCAAATTTTGTTTTGATTATTTTAAGTTATTTCATCTTAGAAACCTTCAAACTACAGCGTCATAAAAAATAATGAAGTACACTATAGTGATCTTTTTATATTTTTACAACGAACAATATATACAATATTTTTATCGTTTAATTAAGTATAATACAAAAAAGTATATTTTGCAATTTCGAGCGCAAAAGTGACTTTTGCGCACGGATTTTGAAATTGCAAAAAATTATGTTCGCAACTCGGGCGCAGGCTTCCCTCTCTCGTGTGATCTCCCCGCACCTCGTCATATCGGTTTCGCCGTCGACTCGTGTGCACCGATCACCACTCGTGCCGATTACGTACACTCGTGAGATCGGTCTGCACACTCGTGCGGGAATGATGCCTTTTGCGCCGTTTTTACGAAAATAACTATAATATAACATTTGTTATCCTTACCATAGGGTCAGAATAAAAAGCCTCAAAAATGTATTTGAATGAAAAGTCTAAAAAATTCTATTTTCTGTTCAGCCAAACTTCACTTATAATTTTAAAATAATTACAACAAGAAATTTTTATTTTAAACTTATTCAACAAAAATATATAATTTGTTTTTTATTAATTCATTAACCAACAACTGTGCACACAATGAATAACATTTGAAAAAAGTTAAAATTTTCCCCAATTATAATTATAATTCGATGAAGAAAGTCTGTTAATTCATATTTGCTTAATATTGGGTATATAAAATAGCTTTCATACTTGCGATTGACTTATAATTTTATTTCGCTTGGTCCTACATCACTTTTGAAATCAAAGATGAAGTTTTTCGTTATGTTTATAACACTTTTTGTGTTGTACTTTGCTGAAGAAAGCTCAGCTGTTTGGTACCCAGGTGATTGGATATGTATAGAGAAAACTACGAAAAAAGCGGTAAGTATATCTAGCTACTATCAAAATTTTGGCCTTTATATAATAACTTTTACTCAGAACAAATGTCTGATTGAATAACGGATAGTAGAAATATCTACTGCTCTTGTCCGCAATGGAAAAAAGTTGGGTATGGTGAATAAACCGAACATGTACCTATTATAATTTACATATAAATTATAACAAGACATTTTTATTCATGGGAGATTTTGTCAGAGCTCAGTTTTTATAGGGTAATTTTTAATAATCTCATAAAAGACTCTAAATATTTTCTCTTGCCCTTAAAAATATCGTAAAATAATCTTTATAATTGATATTTAATGTTCCTTATCGTTTTTAAAAATGTAATAATTTTTTTTTTCAACTGTAGGTATCTTTAGATCATAAACCATTAACAGGTAAATCCATTGTTTTAATGGATAACCCGTTAGCTACAGCAAATATCATCTATATTGGACAACAAATCCAGAACAATATTTCATCACATGGCAATGTAATGCAGACTTCAGGAAGTAATCTACAAAGTACACCTTACGATGGCAACTATCGTCAAACTGGATATAATCAACAATATCCCGTAAACAATTACGCACAGTAAGTTTTATTTCACGCACGAAATAAATTAGAATTATATATATATATATATATATATATATATATATATATATATATATATATATATATATACACTGTTCAAAATTTTGTGTAAAACGGCAAAATAACAGAAATTTTATGTTACTTTTTTCGACTACAGAAACTTGGTGTTATTCGTTTTACATAA
>JAPYZE010004461.1:0-10661 GCA_030522805.1 Leptomastidea abnormis
CTCGCATATATATATATATATATATATATATATATATATATATATATATATATATATATATATATATATACAGCGCGGAAGCTGTCTGTGAGAAAGCCGCGCTCTAATGCTGAGACAATTATCGTTGAAACGAAGACTACTGTATATACGCGATGAGAGAAAGAGAGGGACTTGCTTTTGTGATAATTTGGCCTAATGGATGAGAGAGAGAGAGAGAGAGAGAGAATTGAGCAAGTGTTGTGGTATATATATCCTTGTACCTTGTATTTTTGTTTGATGTCATTTTTGGGATTGGTCTTTGATAAAATGTAGGGATTTTTTTCTTTCTTTTTTTTTCTTATTTTTTTAATTGAAGCTTTGTTTTGTTGTCGTTGATTGTTTTGTTTTTTTATTGAATTTTCTTGATGTAATTTGTTTGGTTGTGATTTGTTTGGAATAAGAGAAAATAATATAATGGTATCTTCTAAAGGTACATTTATAATAATGTTTTTATGATTTATTATTCATGATAAAATGATTATTTATTTTTTGTATATATTATTTCCTTTATTATTATTATTATATTATTGTGTATATTAAATAAACAAATGTTTTATCAGAAAGGTATGATTTTATTAATTTCAATATTTTAATATTTAGAAATCTCGAATGGGTCAGTCAATGGAACGTTAGTTTCGGAATCTACAGGTCGTGGGTTCGATTCTAGGCGTAGTTGTCTGAATTCACTACGCGAGATATCCAATGCCGAAATACGCTTGATAGCGTGTCAAAAAGATCTATAGTTATATTAATTAATACATTTTAATCACTATATTAACATAGATAGTTATAATTTTAATTCTTTTTTTTTTATTAGAAAATTAAAAAGTTCCACAAAAAAATCAACGGATTTTTATCGTTATATTGTTATCAAATTTTTAAAAAAAAATTTGTTTGATTAAAAAAATCAGAAAACACCAACAATTTTGCATAAAAAGCCCTGTGTTATTAATATTGAAATAAATTTAAAAAAAAGTAATTTTAAATTACCATTTCATTATAAAAAAAAAATTAATTTAATTTTTGAATATTATTAAACGAAGCTTATTATTACCATTATTAGCTTTGAAATATTTCTCTCGTACAGTTTGAACTACAAAAATCAATAATTTTAACTTAAAAGCTGATAAAACAAAAATGAAAAAGCAAAGAACAAAGAAAAATAAAAGGAGATTCTCCTTCCGGAGGTAATGTCATAAGGAATGTAAAGAAGCCTTGACCCCAGGCCAAAGTTATTAGAAGCAACGAATTCTAAAGTGCATTAATAAAGCAAATCAGAAAGTAGAAATCGCGAAAACTTGGAATAAGCGACGAACTCGTAATTTCCCTCGCCGTAATAATTTGATCAAGGGTCATGAGATATATATACATAGAGGAAGAGTAGAAAAGAGAAGGTCATAGTTTAGCTTCTTTCTCTCACACCTCTGGTCTGTTAGAAGGGGTAAAAGGGATGAGGATGGTGTAGTTCTCTCTCTCTCTCTTTCGTTCTCCAGCAGCAGCAGCAGCGACGCTGGCAAAGTGAAAACTTAATGGTCGCTAGAGGGGAACCGTGTTATATACCCTGGGCACACCGTTTTCTCTCACTCACTCACTCACTCTCTTCCCATAGCATATACTATCTCGTCGTATATTTAAGGCGTTTAAAGCATTTCGAACCGTGAAAATAGCCCGCATTTGCATACATACAGCTTTGGAATTCATGAAAAATTCATGGAGTAAGCAGTGCTATACCGAGAATTATACCTCAGTCCGAGGGCCAAAGGCCAACCCCGTACTTCTCCATCTCCACCACCTTTTCCTCCTTCTCCTCCTTCTATCTCGCGCATCCACCCTTTCCCTCATTCGCCGCGACATACTTCTTCTTCTCCTCCTCTACATCCAAGCAGTCCTTTTCACAACCGATTTCTTCTCCAGTCCCTTCAACCTACCGTAACACACAATTCTTACAAAAAAATTGCCCTACACTTTACCTAGATTCATCTGTACTAAATTACCATCCCTTATATTGTCACAATCTAATTACAAAAAGCATATGACAATTAAAACATCGAGATAAAAAGTGTACTATCACTATTGATAATATATTAATCATATTTAACAATCAATAAGTTTGTTATGCTAAAAACCCGATCATGTAGCAGTCCTCTCTGTACAAGAGAGATGAGAACACGTCGCATAATTACCCTTCCACGAATTTTCATTGCATTATAGGACGTTGCAACCTTGTTAGAAACTTCAAAAGCACCGGCTGTGAAAATTGCTATATGTATACGCGTGGTTGAGATAGAGCTAGACGTTGATGACATAGATGTGGTACCGAGTCTTTAACGATGTTTGTTTGAAAAACAAGTGTTATTGGTCTATGTATGGATACTTTTGGGTTGAGATATACTTGAAGAAAACTGGGTTGTGACTTTTTTTTATTTTCTGGGTCAAGATGGATATTGCAAGTTTTCTTTTTTTAAGGATTATTAGCACGAGGAGAGATTAGGCTATGTAGTTTGTTCGTACTGTTATAATATATATCTGGTTTGATATTTATAATAATTTAAGAAAATGTAAAAGGTAGTTCAACATTATTAAATTTTGATATTATTAACAGAGCAAGCTTGCATCGAGCTTTTTTACAGAATTACATACATTGCACTAAAATGCAATTCTACCATACCCTTTCTAATTCCTTTACTATACTTTCTCATACATACCCCACATATTTCGTCAAGCCGTAAAAAACTTTATAATTCGATTACCAATTCCACTCCTCTCTAACTTTCTTTTATCATAATCTCAAAAAAAAAAGAAAAGAAAAAAGGAATTTCCTTCATCCATAAGTAAAATACACCGATTGTACACTTTTACGCGTAAAATGAAACCTTGCATATTCGATAAATAAAAAAAAAATAAAAAAAAAAAGAAGGAGTACCAACTCCCCCAAGTCTTTTAACAATATATAGTACAAACTCCCAATACACCTCCCCAATTTTCGTCTCTCTCCTTCTCTCAATATATATATACGTTATAGTTCAGTGGCAAATCAGAACGGGACTCTCTGTCAAGTCTGAAGCCCCGGGCGTGCCTTAACTAGGTTTCACATTGAGCTAGGAGTGTCGGACGTTCAGTCAGAGTAGCATCGGCGGGTTCTCGACTCTCTCTCTCTTTCTCTTTCTCTTTCTCTCTCTCTCTCTATACTATATAGAAAGCCAAAGAGGGAATAGAGAGCGGGAGAAGAGCGAGAATTGGATTGTACCGGACGCGCGCGTGGTCGGGCTCCGGAAAAGAGTATGCATGCTAGTATGGCCGCATATAGAACGACGAAGAAGAGGTGGTGTATATATAGGAGGTGGTGCTGGTGGTGATCGTATACGGGGGAGAAAGAGGGGTGAGAGAATGCGACGCCGTGTCAGCGGTGTTTCGGACGTGTGACCGGTGTAAATCAGTGGCCCACTCTCTCTCTCTCTCTCTCTCTCTCTCTCTCTCTTCCCTTTTCCTCATCCTTCCATCTCTTCTATTCCCCGGGAAAGGTGCGCGTTTTCCTCCCTCCCTCTCTTCCTCTTTTGTGAGCAAGAGAGAGAGAGACGCGTTCCGTTGCGACACGGGAATACGAATTATTGCTATTGGATGTACCGCGAAAGCGCGCAAAGAGAAAGGAGAGGGGCAGGGGGAGGGAGGATTTCATAGCGAACACAACGGGAAATTTGGAGCTCTCTCTCTCTACGAATGTCGAGTTGTACGTGCGGAAGAACTTGATGATAGAGTATGGGGTGTATGTGTATATGGAATCTGAAGTGAAGTTGTCAGAGGCGTACGTCTTTTACCTGACAGGTTGCTGTTATTTGAGGCTAAATTTTTCTACGCCTTGTTATTTAATTACATCTTGGTGTACTTATAATTTTTTATTTTGGGATCAGAGAGAGGTGTGTCTTATGTCTTATTTTGCACTTGTGACAATGTGCTATTGTCAGTGATATATTTTTAACTCGTAGATAGTAGATTTTAGGAATGGATTTAGTTTTGTGGATGAGAGGATTAAGACTTTATTATTGTTTCAAATGAGAATGATGGAATTTTTTAATATTTTCAAGAAATAGATTTTTTTTAAATATTTATTTAATTTTTTATTAATTTTATTTATTTTTTTAAATTACTCTTATAATTCTTAAATTAGATAATTTTTTTCCTTGAATTAAGTCATCTATCTCTTAAAATATATAAAAATAAAATATAAAAATTAAAAGATGACTCGTAGTGAAATATCCTACCAAAATACTCACGATTCTTCTCAGTCCCTCACTTCCCATGCCGAAATCACATGTGGCCAAGAAATGGCAGGCTGCTACTTCCGGTAGCAAGCAAGAAAGCTGTGTGTGCTTCTACTCCCAGCAGTCGAGCTAGCGCGTAAAGGAGAGAGAAAGAGAGATAGAGAGAGAGACTGGACTATAGCCGGGACTCCGAATAATTTATTCGGGCCATGACGGAGCCAAGGCATTAGGCTTGCGCGTGTGCGCTCGAGAGTACGCCCGCGCTCCACAGGAAGAAGAGTAAGGAGAGTAGAAAAGGGAGGAGAAGGAGGAGGAAGAGAACTAAGCAGAGAGAGAGAGAGAGAGAGAGAGACTGGTGCAGGGCAAGTCGTGAGGCCTCGCCGCGAATATTAGTTCAGCGAGGAGGGAATTAGCGGTTGCAAATTGCATCCTCGGATACTAAGTGGGCTCGTTGCCGCTTAAAACCTCTTCCCCGGGGCCCCGAGCGCAAGCGCAAGCAGCAGCCTTTCTCTCCTCCTCCACCTCTTCCTTCCCTCTTTGCCATCCCTTGCTTCCTCCTGCTTTAAGCTCTCCTCTGGCTCCCGGTCTTTCCTCCTCATCCTTTTTTCCTCGCCCCCTGCTTCGTCCTTTCTCCAGCCGCTCTCACCACTGCAGCTCGTTTTCTACTTTATATACAGGTATACGTATATATACCTACATACATACATACATACATACACCAAGGCCCTCGCAGCTCTCGTCTTTTCGTCTAAGCTCCCGGGGCTTAAGAGCCCCCCCTCAACTCCCCCCTCCCCATTTCACCTTCTCGTTCCCTCAAGCTCAAACGAAGAGGCTCCAGTATAGAAGCCTAGAGAACCTCCCTTCTTCCTCTTTCCTCGACTCTTCTCTTTTTCCCAGAGCCAGCTCGCGCGCATCGGACGGCCTAAGCTCATTGCCTCCTGGCTCTCTCTCTTCTCCTCTCTTCTCGATTCTGCAGGCCTGACTCCGAAAACCTCTCTTCCTACCTGGACTTTGTTTTTTTTCTATTTTTTTTATTTTTTTATTTTGTTCGTTCAACGCTTTTTTTTCTATCCCTCAGATGCCAGATCACACTCTTTTCTCTCTCTCCTTCTATACTATATGCCTTGAGTCTTTTTTCGCTGTGAAGAAGCTGTTGGTGCTGACTTTTTTTTTTACTTTCCTTTTCGATCTCTATGTGCTTCTTTACCCACACTCGCTATCCGTACTATTACTATTACTACTACTACTAGTCGTAATCGGCTGAAAGCAGCATCGGGACATAGAGCAAAAGGAACTCTACACTCGGACCTGCGGTTTGGTTCGTCTCTCTTTATTATTTCGAGTGTACTACTACTACTCTCTTGGTTTTAGAGTATTGAGAAGAGAAAAGCTGTGGTCGTATTGAAACTCTTGCGTTGCTCTGTATTTATGTGCTACGTTTTGATCCAACTACTAATATTTATTTTATATTGCTTTCGTTTACGAGATATATGTCTCTATAACCATTCCTTTAGAGGATTGTCACAATTTGTAATAATAAAAATTATGTGGTATTTTGTAATCTTATTGAGTCTGCGTAAGAGAATCCTTGCAAGTTTAAGGCATTAATATGCTCTGAATATCTCTCTTTTTTTTTTAATGTAGGAAGTAGAAAGTTGTCATGAATAAAAAGTATACGTTTGAATAACTAGTGAAGACTTATGAATAATTAGAGATTTTTAAACCTCGCAATTCACATCAGATCACAAATCATCATTTAATGTTCGATCAAAGCTCTATGCTTATATTTTCTCAAATAACCGGACATTTCTTTATTAATCCAAAAAGAAAATAATGAAAGAAAGAGAGAGAGGAAAAGACTTGACTTGACTTCCGCCGACAATCCTCTTGTAAAAAAAAAAAAAAAAAAAAAAAAACTTGTCTTATTGCATTAAGCGGCTTTGAAGATTTTTCTCATAAGTAATACGTACCAACATCGCGTAAAGAACATTAAGACAGTAAATGACGGAAATGAAAAGAGATTGATGTTATATAGATCCAAATTACAAGCGATCGGTATAGCTACTTCTTGATATGAAAGGCATATACCTATATAAAACAATTCTCAAGAAAAAACGTCTCTACTTCTCTCTTTTTCTTTCTCTCGTTAAAAAAACAAACAAAACAATTCCCCTCGCGGCAATTTCGGTTCACCCTGTCAAAATCTCCAGTAGCGCGCGAAACAAGCGGAGGCACGTGTCGCTTGTAAGTACGTCATATATTGGCAGTGTATCACAAATATGTGTATATGTTATATATACCTATACCTGGAGGGCTATATTTCGCCTTCATTAAACAGAAGCCCGCGGGGTCGCGTGTCTGTCTCTCTCTTTCTGTGTGTGTATAAACCTTTCGGACTTCTGGCGTTTCTTATCCTCTTTTGGAGAACGTATAGAAGTCTTCGAGATCACGGTTCTCTCTGTATGTTTACGTCGTTTGGAATCGACGATGAGGATAATATGTGCAGGCTTGAGGCGACGGGTAGTGATATTGTGAGCTAAGTACATATACCCTACATATACGTGCTTTTTTATTGTGTATAGAGTGCGATAAAACTTCGGGTCGCGTGTGACTATACAAGAAGTGTGTGTATGTGTGCGTAAAGAACTATGTGGCACGTGTGCGGCCGTTGGCGATTCTTTGTGATATGGATGACGTGTTTTTATATAATAGATCCTGTGGTGATTGCGCGTATCTTATATCTATCTATCTATCTATCCACCTTCCTTTGATATGAGAGTCGAACTCTTCTTCTTCTTTTTTCAATGTTGGTGATGATATATACCTATACATATCTTAAAGAATTTCCGTCACGTGCAAGAGTTTAGTCGTGAGAAAGGTGATTTCTCACGAAGGCGAATGGTATAGCAGGTAGTATGTGTGGACGATTACTTAAGATGAAAAAAATCGCGGATTTTATGCATAAATTTACTCCCATTTTGCAGCTTTTAACTTGATGATCGTTATCATCTGAAGGTTTTTAAAGACTGTAATTTTCAGATTTTTTTAAAACGATATCTTTCATGTGGTTAAATGTCTTGTGAAGAGTAATAAAAAAAATTTGCGACTTGTAGATTCTATTGAAAAAAAAAGAAATTTTTTATTTAACGTTTATATACAATCTTGGTTCTTTACAAACTATAAAGACTAATGAGAATAAAACGACAAGATTTTTTTCTTTTTTAAAAAAAAAAAAAGATTATTTTTAATGCAATGTAAGAAAAAAAAACACTGACGAAAAGCATTTGTTTGGTTTGTAAAGCTTCATATACACGTTAAGTTTATAATAAACATAGAACGTTTAAAATATTCTTCAATGTTGAGAGAATTTGAATAGGAAGAAACTTGCTCATTAAAAAAAAAAAAAAAAAGAAAAAGAAAAGAAAGTAAGTAAGATTCAGAGATGAAGATCTTAATTGCTTGACGTCATATTTTTTTTTAGCCGGAGCCACAGAAGCAGTAGCAGTATAGCAGCACAACTAGCAAATATTTTCACTCTCTTTCTGTCTCTTCAATACTCGAGAGGTCCAGCAGCAGCAGCAGAAGTACGAGTAAGTACATACACACATACTTTCTTTCATGGTAGCATATATACACTCACAAAACATAAAGCGCATTCCATACCATGCTTTTCTCCGTTCAACACGTTAATTACAACTGCGCACAGGTATGTTAAAAGCTTGCAGGTTTGGATGAGATATTTTTCAAGCTATAGTGTCCAGTATATGTATGTGTATACTGTTTATATTCTATATAATACAGTCGTTCAACATATAAAGTTTATTTATGAAGCGAAACGGTAATTTTAAGCGTCTGTAAGATCATGCACAGTAGCAGACAAATGTCAGATGGAGGTGTTGCATTATTACGTCTGCAAAAAGTTGCGATATTATTATATACTTGGATTACAATACCAGGTGAAATGGATGATACGATGCGAGAAAGTCAAGTTGTGATCAATTTAACGCTATACATAAGCAAATCTGTGTTTATAACACATAATATAACGGCACAGCTTCAAAGAGAACATCACAAAAAATAGTTTGCTAATCATTACTTGATCATATAATTAAACGATCCGTTATATACTAGAATTTGTCGAATAAGAAAATTTTGTTTTGTTACTTTTTCATTTATACACGTAGATATATCATCGATCAACAAACCTTTTTATTTATTTTTTTTTAAATTATTTTTTCAATTCTTCTCGCGTGTAATAAATTTTTTTTTTTTTTTTTTATAAATACATACAACAATTTTCCTGTCTTCTCGGACAATATACTAGTATATGCTTCGTGTTGATGGTGGTTATAGTGAGGTGTGGCTTGTCACACACTGCACGCTTTGCGATATCACGCGCTTGCTAAATTATTCTCAGGCCGCGAGAGAATAAACTGACATGCATCAGAAAGAGAGAGAGTATGACTTTTTCGTCTTCGTCGTCGTCGTGCTTAATTGGTTGGAGACGAGTCATCGTATATATCGGGCGCCATACAATCTTTTCCTGTATATAGTTATAGTATACTTGTATATGTGTATATGTACGTGTACATGTATGTGTGTATGTATGTAATATTCTTGGTAGAGCAACAGCACCTGCTAACGCCGTGTAGCCGCATTCGCAAGTCTCACAAGCGCGACGGGCGTTTAGTTTTCGGGCATAATTAGTTTCGTGCCACGGACTTCGCTTGAAAGTTCACACTGGATGAGGGAGTGAGTAAGAGAGGTCCTCTATATATGAGGGTGTATGCCTGTTTGCCGGGTTCTCGCCTATTGCTTCTCACTCTCTCTACCTCTACCTCTGGCTTTTCAGCTCTGCTATGAAACGAGGAGGGGAAGAGGGAGGCTGGATGCATGCGCGCATTGTTTGCGTCTTCGCGGCCTTGACGTTCGCGACGGACGATGCATCACGTTTGCGCGCAATTTCGTCGCGCCCGGCCCGTGATGGACGAGCTGCTGGTGGTAGCAACTCCCAGGCTCTCCTATACTCTTGCTGCTAGGATAAGAGAAAGAGAGAGAGAGAGAGAGAGAGAGAGAGAGAGAGAGAGAGAAAGCGAAGCTTTACCGTATACCTTCGTCTCATACCTGCTATGTATACATACATATATATATATATATACGTTTGCAGGCCAGTAGCTATCGTTATACTACTATACCACTGCACGGATTCGTCGTTTGCTGAATTTCCCTGGGAAACGAGAGTTTCGTCGTGACTGCTTGAAGAAGTATGTGTTCGTGTGTGTTTGTGTGACCTCTCGAGTTTACGACGATTATTTATTGTTTGTTTAGCTGTTGTGATTTTCGAGTATAGGATTGACAATGCTGTGATTGTTGGATTTTTTTTATTTTACTTTTTTTAATTGTTTATTTGTTTGGACTAGTGCAATATATATTGGTTTTTTTAGCAATTATAAAATAATACAAATTTATAGAATATATATATTTATTTATTTTTTTATTTTTTTTATTTATTTATATTTTTAAATGATCAATTTAAATATTGATTGAATAAATTTTAGTGAGTTTTTTTAAAAAAAAATTTATTAAAAATATTTGTATTTGAATCTTTCTGAAAATTAAAACGAGATTTCAAGTTTTAGGATGATCCAATCTAGAGTCATATGGATTTCGTTGAAAAAGCTGATACTATACTCCCTTCAGCTAAACGATGAAAAAAGCAATTACAGGATTATAGTTTAAAAGGCTTAACTTTAAAAAAAGCTTGCAATTTCCTTTTATTTGTATCGTACGAAACTCATTCAAAATATTATTTTAAAATCTTATTTGATAACGTAATCTACAATATAATTACCATATTTTTAAATAATTGTATTATCATTTCTGTAATGTTATTTTCAAATTGTAATGATGAAAATTTAAAAAAAATTGTTTTACTTTAATTACTTTTTTTTTTTTAAATACTTCATATCACACATTTTTATTTTTAACAAATAAAATGTAATTAAAAACGCTTTTACACTCTAGGGTATATCACAACTCCAAAAAAAGCACAAAAAAAAGAAAAAAATAATAAAATTCATATGAATAATTTTTCTCAGTGACAGTTTTAAATTCATAGTCTCTCCTTTTATTTTGCTCCCATATATATTTCTCTAATTTTTCAGCATAACTTTTTTCTTTTTAAAAATTTTTAACTTATACATACAAAAACTAAAATAATATTTTATAATTCACGATAGCCAACTATAGAAAAAGAAAAAGAAATTAAAAAAACCGAGTGTGGGTCTCGGGGACCCCCGACAGAAGTGAAACTTCAAAGTCGTGTGAATGACAGTATATTATATAAATCAATATATTAATAAA
>JAPYZE010004462.1:0-16373 GCA_030522805.1 Leptomastidea abnormis
TTCACAATATTAGATCTTTAACAGCAGTATATATCTTAACCAATATGTTATACAATAATTAATAATTAGTTTTCAATAAATTTTCTGCGCTAAAAAACTTGCCTACTCGAAACTCTAACTTACGACTTACGACAATATTGACAATGTGACCACGGCAGAAACTGCCGTGGTCTACAGTTACTATAGCAGTAGGCCTATTAGCCGGGGCACCACGGCAGTTTCTGCTGTGGCCACCCGGTTGGTTCAACAATACTTTTTCTTCAGTGTGCAGTCATCTTCTGACTTGGCCAAGGATATAGCAATCCCCCACTTAAAAAAAACACAGACTATATGGTCTGGGCTTTTTATCCCTCATTTATACCGCCTGAAGACCGTCAACTTGGGTGCGTGGGTGTATAATGTAGTGTTTCCAAGTGCTGTGTGTAGGCCTCTTATGTGTATGTATTTCAGATGGTGAGTTTTGATGTTTTTCAGGTGCTGTGTTTTGATGTTTTCCAGGTGCTGTTTTAATGTTTTCCAGGTGCTGTGCTGTGTTTTGATATTTTCCAGTGACATGCATTTTTAATGTTATTATTCTCCCTTTTTCCTTACTTTATTGTTATTATTTTTATTTGAATAGTTTATAAGCCTTTTGCCTCATACTTATTGTTAGGTTTTATCTTTTTCTTTCAATAATATTCTAAATAAATTTTCTCATGTTATTGTTAAGTTTTGTTTTATCAAATTCTAAGTTGTTAGATAAATTTTCTTATATTATCGTTAAATTCTACCAAATTCTAAGTTGTTAAATAAATTTTATGTTATTGTTAAGTTTTGTTTTATCAAATTCTTAGTTGTTAGATAAATTTTCTTATATTATCGTTAAGTTCTACCAAATTCTAAGTTGTTAAATCTTATGTCGTTGTTAAGTTTTCAAATTCTAAGTTGTTATAGATTACTTGTTGATTCATTTTGAGTAAATACGCTTGTTAGATGGTAATAAGTCATAATATATTTTATATTAAGTTTTTTTTATTTATATTATGATTTTAAATATATAAGTTTTATCACAGTGCAATACTCAAGAGCATATTATATAGTTTGTCATAGAGCATATTATTTTTTATGCTTTACATGTAACGTAACTTCTAAATGTAGGATTATAATTAATGACTAACAATAAGTACATAAAATAATCTTATTCTATTCAAGTTATCTAGTTAGAAAAATTAGGTGTAGTTGAATGAGGATGAGTCTTCTAGTCAAATTAAAAATGGTCGTAGTGCAATATAATTTTAGTCTAATAATTAGTTTTAGCAACAAAACCTGTGATATTTATCAAAAGTCTGGCGTAGTGCAGTATAAAAATTCTAGTCTAATAATTAGTTTTTAGTAACAAAATCTGTGATGAAAGGTCTGGTCAATAAAAGGAAGTCTCTAGTCTTTATCGAACACTTGTGGTTCAATTAACAAGGTCTAGTCAAAAAGTGTAGTAAAAAGTCAATATAGTAAAAATAGTCGAATAGGAAAAATTTAGTCAGGAGTTTAGTCGTTAAGATTATAAGTTAGGTAGCTTAACTCCTGGTGAACGGAAGATTGTGCCTTGATGGATCTCGAGTTGTTGCTTGATGTAAACTGCTTGACAATCTTGACACTTGCTTAGGTCTTGAATTTTGGTGACGAAATTGTTGCATGGTCCTGAACAGAGCTTTTTCTTAAGAACTTGCTCGATACCTACATTATGTATTTCTTTTGTTTCCCAGGTGCGTTCAGCTAGCGTTTTTTTCCTGTAGCAATCTTGGCAAGGCCATCTAGATCCCCCTGATTCAAACCAAAAGGAAGCCCTAAGACATTTAACACCTTGGGTTTCTGTGTACTTGGCAGTTAGACGGCCTTGAACAGCCCTGTAGGCTCGTAACTCTGCCCTAGGGTTATTAGGCAGCTAATAATAGATGCCAGCTGCGGTTAACGGCTCAGCTGCTTCTGGTGCCGTCATTGTAATTACATTATAGGTAAATGAAGGGGTGAGATTACACTGTCTCAGAGCAAACCACTCTGATTTCATGGCGAAGTGGCGTTCAGCTGCTGGTAGTGTTTGTTGGTCAGGTGGATCTTGCAGTGGCGAGGGAGTAGAGGCGCGGACAGGTCGCTCGTCTGAGGCATGGCAAGGCTGATCTGCAGGCGCAGTGGCAGGTTGTGGTGACGCAATTGGAGACGGATGCAGACTAATGCCTTCGTTTGTATCTGAGCTTTCGGACGATTCGATTCTTGTTCGGTGTCTAGGAGGTTTGTTTTCCTTTTCTTCGTCGATGCTGCAAGTCTTTACGTCTACGTGATCGTCATCTTCTTTTTCTTTCTTAATAGGTGACATAGGCAAATCAACACCTTCTTTGGAGGTCAAGTTGGGCTCAGCAAGTGCCAAGCGATGCGTAGGTGTTGGCCTGACTCCTTGAAATGCTGTGCCATTGCCCTCAGAAAAGTGGAGGTGATTTAGCGCGCCTTCTTTATGTCTTCCTCCGTGAATCCAGGAAAGGACTCGTCCGATGAAATGTGGCTCATGTTGAGACGAGATCAGAACACGTTAGAACGTGGAAGGTTAAGGTCGCTCGAAAGTAGCAGCTATGCTTAGAAAGAGAACCTTGCTAAACGACGGCCGGCGATGAAATGACTGAGAAGAAGTTAGATAGGTGCGAGTAAGAGAGTAGCATGCACAATAGCATTATTTAAATAAGGTTTTGGGAGATGCATAAGCTTGCTAACTATTTGCTAATCGATATGCAATAGTAAATTTTTTATGCATAATTCTTAATTTTGCAGGCCGATGGAAATAATCATGTGCATAGGCAGAATTATTGATCATTCGTGTCACGCCTTCGAAATCAGGTATACATTTTTTACGTAGTACATAGGTATAAAAGTCGGAGGAAAAGAGGCGGCTTTTTGAATTTTGCGTAATGCAGATGTGAAATACTTATTTTATATTCGCGAAATTTAATTGTAGTCAACTTGTAGTCAAAAAGATTGTGTAAGAGTGGAGGGAGCCCCTCTCTCGCTCCCTACTGTGAAGTCCAACCAAAGCAAAAATTTTTTTTTATTTTCAAGTTACGTTAAATCTGACTTCTCTAAATACTCTTGCGCAATCTTAGTTTTTATTCTTTATTGAAAAAAGGAGGTACATTAAATTTTACATAGTAGCTTAAATTAATTTGGTCTTAAACACGCATGTTTTAGTTTGTCTAAGTGAAAATTTTTTGTCTTATTATTACCTAAATCTAATCTAGCATTCCTGTCTCCTATTAGTTCTAGTATTTTATATCGGCCAGTATAACAGTCATCGAATTTTCCAATCTTGGGCTCCTTTAATAAGTAAATCTCTTCGTTGATGCTAAAGGTTTTTACATTTAATTTCTGATCGTAGTAGTATTTTGACTTCTCTTTTGCTTCGAGTAATTTTTGTTTAGCGGTGGCCTGCGTATGATTAAGTTTAGATATTAATTCGTCTAAGTACATAACATATGTTTTGTCGGTAACGATATCTTCAAATTACGAGGGGAGTCTGGTCTTTTGTCCAAAGATAAATTCATGAGGGTTAAATCCATGCGCAGTGTGTATGGATGTATTATAAGAAAACATCGCGAATTTAATCCAGGTATCCCAATCGGTTTTGTCGGTATACATTTTAAGATATTCTATTAGAGAATGATAAACATCTGGATTGAGTTGGGATGCAATGCTAAAATACACTCAGGTAATAGAATACGAATAATAGAATACATATTCTTATGATTTAAATTTGTAAATTAATGTGTAAAAATATTTTATAGCAAAAATATTTTAAAGCTTCTGTTAATGTTAATAGATATTTTCTGTTAATATATATCGATATAGTGATGTTTATTTAACGAGGCATTCGTGGTGGCATAAGTCAATGCTGTAATCGCTATGTCAAAGTCAATAATCAATGCATGGATGATTATAAGGCTGATGAAGATGAAAAGTACTTAATGTACTATGATGTTAATAATCTGTATGGTTGGGTAATGACGGAATCATTGCCTTATGGTGATTTTCAATGGGTAGAAAATATAAATCAGTCCAACTTTTTCAATGTTCCTGACAATCATTTATATGGCTATATACTCGAAGTGGACTTGGAATATCAACAAACTATTCATGACGAGCACAAAGATTTACCGTTTTGTGCAGAACACAGAGCAGTCCCTGGGTCATAACAAAAGAAGCTATTAATTTCTTTTTTGAATCATTTTATTTCTTTTAGAAAAAAAATAATAGGTAAAAAAGTATGTAAAAACGTGAGGGATTAATAATACAATTAATATGTTTTGATATTGTTTCATCTATAACTTTTTTTCTAAAATAGATAGAAAAACGACTCAAATTTGAAAGTAAAGCTGATGACTAGCTCTATAATTTCCATTTTGAATTGTTTCTCTATCTATTTTAGAAAAAAAATTATAGATAAAACAATGTGTTTAAAGTAGCCCCACTTTTTTTATGCAAGTGTTCAAACTAGCCCCATTTACAAACACGTAAATTAGTCTTGCTTTTGAAGTTAGAAATTTGCGGTTTGTTGCATTCGGTTCTTTAGACCTGTCCACAACGAACTTAATTAAGATAACTTATTTTTTTGCATCAAAATCCGAATTTTAACAGCAAAGTTGCAGCAGCCCAAAATTTAGCCTAATTTTTAACACAAACTTTAAGAGCTTCGCAAAAGACGAATGCAATCGAAAAAATTTTTTAAACCTCGCAAGTAGCCTTTGTTTAAGCATCAAGTTGACTTTAGTCAAAGAATCATGAAAAAATAATTTATAGTTTCATTGCTAGGGGGTTTGAAAGAAAAAAACTCAGTGTTAAAAGTAGCCCGTCTGTTCAAAGTAGCAACATTTTACGGTACCTTATTACCTGAATTTCTATAATCTATGCTGTACAGCCGACCAAAAAATATTATATCGGTAATAAAGTATTAATTAATGTAAAGTTATTAAAAAAATTTTTATTTAATGACCATTTGTGAAAAGAAATTAAAATTTAAAAAGATTTATAAAAAAAATTTCGAGTCATTTAAATATATAAATTATAATTGTAGACTATATAGCTTTTAAACTTAAATTGTATGCACAAGTGTGAAAAACGTGAAAAGACTTAAGATGAAATATATAAATTTGCAAATATCTACCAAACTAACATTTCGTATCTCACAATGATATGGTTAAGTTGTTTTTTATTTATTGTGCTGTACTTTCATAGTACTACTCAATTTATTTTTCAAAAAAGTTTGGTAAGAAATAATTACTATGATAATTTATAGAATTTTAATTCAGCTATATATTTATAGAAAAATCCATATTTTATATGATTATATTTTCAACACCAAATTATCTTAAGCTTTAAACAAAGTTTTGAATCTGTTTAAGGTGGCTTCGGCGTTTGGTGCCATATCATGAAAGGGGGCACATATTTTGAATGCTTACTTATGTTTATTTTTTTGACAATTGTATTAATTATATCAACATTTAAATAAACCGTGAAGAAATTGCAGCGAAATATGTGGCGCATGCGCATCTACGGGAGTTTCAAACCAGTTATTTTTAATTTTGATACTTTTACAGTGATTATCTTTAAATTAAAGTGGTTAACACAAGATCTTTTTTAACGTAATATATTTCTCATAATCTAAAATTATAAAATAATTTTTTTTTTAAATTCCTTTAGATTGTTTTAACGTATTAAGCTATTATATGAGAAATCCCATAAGCTTCCATGTTAAATTGATGATTTTTTGTTAGCTATTTTCTCCGAAATTAAGTCGTTTACCTCTCTGTTTCTTTGACTTATATGTCGAGAACTAAATTAATGCAAATGTATGATCATTTGCTCAACTTTTTAATGATTTTATAAATTATAATAGGAAAAAAAGTTACGCAATTTATTTACAAAATTTATTGAAGACACATGTTTTTTCATGTCATATAATTTTTTGAAAAATATGAAAATGAATTTAATTTTGTATTATAAAGTAATATTAATGATGATAAATCACAAGATTTATGGATGTTTAATGAGCCAACAATATTAACGATTTTTTCTTTTTTTCAAGGACAATAGTAATGTTCAAACATCTTTTTTACAGGAATTTGAGTCTTACAAAGGAAAACGTAATTATATAAAAATTAAAAGTTTGCTAAAATATCATTACTGTGTTTAAATAAGCTTTCATTCTTAGCCTCAACGTACAAATTTGCTAAACAAATTAACCATGAATATTCTCGATCAAAAAGAGAAACTCGTTCAGTTCAACTGTTAATGAATAATAAAACTATCAAATTTACACTACAACCACTGAGATACAATGTCTTACCTACATATACACCAGTCTGGAGTGCAATACCTTCGCCTAGCTCAAATTATACATTGCATAACGAACCTCTATATAAAAAACTTGATTTTGTAAATCGCTTTTTTAAAAATTTTGTAACATTGTTACTTTCGTGCTAATCGTTCACTAAAATTATTGTTGCTTTTTAGACGGATACATACCTTGACGGAGAATTTTATGAAAATTTTAACGATAAAACAATAATGTATGTTACGCAGAATAACGAGCAAGCGGACTATGTGAGTAATTATATTAAATATGAAAATCATTTTTTTTTCTGTAATATAAAACATTTTTACAAGTCAGAAACTCAAAATAGGTTTAAGCCACACAAAATGAGATAAATAAAATTAACATTTTTTGCCCATTTATCATATTTTGTCTTCATTATATTAATTTTTTTTTTATAAGTTTGGAGTTTACAAAGAAGGTAGTCAAATGAAAGTGATTCAAACTCTTCCTAAGAAATCAAAATTTTCAAAAATTACAAATTACTCGGACAATGTTTTTTTTAATGACAAAATTTCTATTGATTTCCATTTTACGCTGCCAAACGATAATGATTCAGCATTAGATTATTCAAATCTTAGTTATTTTACGCCAGTCAGGAAACCTTACAATATTTTGTATCCAAAATTATTAATTATTGTAGATTATTATTACTATGAGTAAGTGCACCATTAAAATCGTTATTGCAGAACTTGAAATCAAGCGCAAGTTCATATTGTTTAAATGTTTTGTTAAAACTAATTTAATTTTTAAATATTTATAATGATTTATTACAGACAATTTAATGGTAATATCAAAGATATAATGCAATATTTATCAGTTTTTTGGAATTTGGTACAATTAAAATATAAAGAAATCGTTTATCCCCAAGTAGAAATTATAGTCAAAGGAATCATTATTATTAAGGTAATATTAAATATACATAAGTTTATAAATATTTTTTTTTCATAAACATAATAAATTTTTATTGCTGTAGAACCCTAATATATTGAATAAAATACTTGTCAAACATCGTCAAAATCCAACGTTAGTTAATTTGACCGATTTTTTCCATCAAGGCAGGGATTTTTTTAATAAAACGTTTAGCCAAAATATGAAATTTAGAAACTTTGATGCTATCGTAATAATGACTAAGTAAAGCATATTTATTATTGTATTCATGTTTGTTATTAATATTTTCTAATTAATAATAACGTTTTTTTCAGTTACACTGGTTTTTACGGTGGCTCTAGCACAATTTTAGGTAGTTTAAAAAAATAATCATTATTTTAAATTAATTAAATAATCTACTGATTATCTTATCACTTTGCGAGTAAATTTGAAATATGAACACTTATTTTAACATAAAATTATTTAATTTTTTTATACATTATAATTGTGCAGGTCTTTCATTATTTGGTCTTATATGTAAAAAATTTGTGACTTTTATTTCGGATGGAGCTAATTTTAATGGAGTTATTGTTGCCGTCCACGAACTTGGACATCTGTAAGTTTCACAAATTTTTACTTCATTGGCTATAAAATTATGTTTGAAATTTATTCATTTATTTATTTATTTAAATTGTTTGACGGGCTGTGAAACCCTTTACACGAATTGTTTACCAAATTTTTACCTATAAATACATCATAGCATATATACGGTGTCATAGTTCATATATCGCTGGATTAAAAATCAGGCGGAAAACCGAACTAAGACTTCTCAAGCCGCGTTATCCAAATCGATAGATGCCAGTTCTTGAACCCAGGCTTCCAGGTTAAACGACTGGCACCTACCGGTTCGTCCACGCACGACGACAAAATTACGTCAATAGAAAGATTTTATAATTTATTTTTTAGCCTTGGAATGGAACATGATAAAAAGATTTCCACTAAGCAGTTTGGTACTATTATGTCTGAAAATAAATTACAAGCTGAATCACTGTACTGGACGAATTACAATGTTGAAAGTCTTAAAATATTTGCCTCGTAAGTTTACGCTTTATATGATAGTTTTGGTTTACTACACACTTATTGGTTTTAGTTCTTTTTTTTTTGAGTTATCGACTATTTCACCCCTTTAAGGATTGCAGTCTAAAGATACCAATAGTCTAAAGATAACACTTATCATTGTTAAAGAATAAAACTAGTACCTAAAAGATTACATTCTTTTTCTACTCATTGTTAGTCTACTAAAATCTATACATTTTTATTTTCATTTATATTTAATGATGGTCGATCAAACTTAAATTTATGAAATTACATTCATTTCAAAAATATTTTTAAAATAACAATTTCATTAATTTTTTAAACAGATGTGTTCATAAACAAAATTTTAATTATCCTTTTACGATGTTTTAAATTGAAATAAATTTTCTTATTATAATATAAAATTTTGTTAAAAAATTATTTTTTTCAGAACTAAGGAGTCTTGGTGTTTAAATGAAACCTTTTTAAACTGAGCTTATTTTGACTAAATATAATAAGGTATTAAAAAACTGACATTTTTTTAAGATAAATAATTAAAATTGAAGGGCTTCCTGCAATAAGGGGACTAGCGCTGGAAAACGCGTAAAAGTATTATATTGTCCAAAGAGACAAATTTTCAAAGCCACAAAACAACTAAAAAAAATAGGAGCTTGTAGAATACAAAAACCTGCACATTTTTTCTATTTATAACTTTTCGATTCAACTGTTACATTTTTAGATAAAAATTAAAAACTGTATTTTTTGAGAATCAAATTTTAGTTGCTTTTTAAAATATAAATCGCTGTATTCCAGCAAGTTATAATGGGAATCGCTTTGGTATGATTACATGTTAGACTCTAGCGATGACATAAGGCTTACTTGTTATCAATAAATTCTTTTTTGTTTATTAATATTGAGTTGTAAATGCGTTGCGTAGTTTATTATGGTTTTGCAACTTCTGCTGAAAAAAGTGTGCGGGGAAGTTTTAGCTTGACTAAACTTTCTGTGACAAAGTTATTCCTCAACGTGTGAAGTTTTTATGAAAGTTTCAGAACGATTCGTCAAGAATTTGCAGAGTTAGATTATTTTTAAGAGCAACGTGTAAAGGCGTCGTGTCGACATCCATCCGCTAAACCACCACATGCCTATGTGACCTAACCTAGCAATTCGCATTTGGTTTACATCTGATTTTGATTCTCATGGGCGTGGCTCTTAAAAATAATCTAGCTCTGCGAATTCTTGACGAATCTTTTTTAAACTTTCAGGAAAACTTCCTCATGCATTGAGGAACAATTTTGTCGCTGAAAGTTTTCTCAAGCTAAAACTTCCCCGCACACTTTTTTCAGCAGAAGTTGCTAAATCATTATAAACTACGCAACTCACTTACAACTCAATATTAATAAACAAAAAAGAAATAATTGATAATGATTAAGCCTAATGTCATTGCTAGGGTCTAACATGTATTAATGCCAAATTTCAAGCGATTTCGATAATAATTTGCTGAGATACAGCGATTTATATGTCAAAAAACAACTAAAATTTCATTTATAAAAAATCCGGTTTTTATTTTTTATCTTAAAATGTAACAGTAGAATCGAAAAGTTATAAATAAAAAAAATGTGCGGGTTTTTGTACTCTACAAGCTTCTATTGTTTTTTAATTGTTTAGTGACTTTAAAAATTTGTCTCTTTGGATAATACTTTCACGCGATTTCGAGCGCTAGTCCACTTATTGCAGGGAGCTCTTCAATTAATGGTGTCTGAGTTTGTATGTTATTTGTAAGATTTTTTCTCTAAAAACAGTTCAAATTTAGAATGTATTTTTGTAAAAGTTTTACGTCTATATCTTTTTCATACAAAATCTTTTACAAAGAATCAGTTATAAATTTGTATTTTTGATAGTTTTAATGTTTGTTACGTATTTCATGCTGATGCGCGCACACGCCCTCTTGTATTGCATAGAGTCAAGGAGTTCGATCGATGGTTGGAGAGACATAGTCGCGCTTTTAGTCTGGGCAATATGTGTGCACTTTTTAACTCTTTTGCAATAAACAGTATAATTATATCTAATTTGGCTAAGTTATTCGTCTACCTACTCCATCCGTATAAAATACAAAAATGCTAGTTAAAATAATAATCGTCTTTTAATCAAATAAAAATATCGATTTAATTTCAGTTTTAATACTTTAATTAAATAATATGAATGAAAATATAATATTCAATAAAAAACAACAATAATTTTTATACTTTTCCTAATGATAGTTCAATACGACTAGCTGTAAGTTAACATAAATTTATAATCTTTTGAGTCACTTCAATAAATACCGTATAAAATACCAATGTCAGATAATTATAGAAGTTGTAAATATTGCATAAGAATTGTAGAAGACGTAAAAGACATAAAGTATCATTGGTTAAAAATATTTGCAATAAATTAATTAATAATAAAACAAAATATTATTTGCTTTAGAATGTTTTTCATCAACGTCCTTTTAAAAGTAAGTTTTTTGAGGTTTTTAAATATGGTAGTTTACGAATACGTTTTTGTGTTTTTTACTCCTTGGTACAATTTAATTTCATTTTTGCCGTTAATCTAAAGAATTCAAACTCATTCCTCAATATTTAACATGCAATTTTTATTATTACGAAAGCTCAATCGATGTATTGAGATTTGAATCGTAGATTTTTAATTTTAGGCTAATTTTATTTAAATTTTCTAATGAATCATTCCAAAAGAATTATAAATAACAGTTTAAACTTGTAAGACCTTTTTTCTCGAAATGATCTTCTGAAAGTTTTTCTAACAAGGAGGTGCCACAACATGCGGGTCATGGATTTTGATGAAACTTAGTATACTGGGTCCTTTTGCCATAATATGAAAGAATCCCAAGTCCTAAGGTCTAACGATTACTTGCTTTTAAGATATCTATCATCAAAGTTTCGAATTTAACATGGTTTTGTATATCTATTCATGTGACAGTCATATGTATAGATATACAAAACCATGCTAAATTATAAACTTTGATGATAGATTTCTCAAAAACAAAAAGGCGTTAGACCTTAAGACTTGAGATTCTTTCATTATACACAAAAAGGACCCATTGTATCAAGTATTATCAAAATCCATAACCCGCATGTTGTGGCACCTCCTTGTAAGACATTTTTATATACATTAAATCCTTTCAATAAAGATTGAACAGCTTCTGCTCGAGGTGCTCATCGTGTTGTGCTAACTCTTTTTGGTATTGTCACATACCTTATGCTATTTTTTATCTGTTTATAAAGCAAATTATATCTTGAATATAAAGCAGTGAAAAACACATAAAGTTTCTTTAAAAAATCAGAAAAATTTGTAGCTTGAGAACAACGCGACATTGCAGAAGTTCTAACTAAATTTAATAAGTGTGCAAAACACGGTACCCATAGGACTAAATTGTTTTTACGATTAACAAGTGCTTGCAAACTATTTAATCTATCACTCATCATCGAAGCGTCGTCATATGATTCCCCGCAACAATCTATCAAATTTATGTCGTGTATTTTGAAAAATGATAAAATAACATCATATATTGGGTTACCAGAACTCACCGGACAGTATATTTAAATACTGAAATTTGGAATTAAGTCCGAAAGAAAATGATTTTAGTTAAAATTACACGAGAAATTGATTGGCGAGGTCAATGTTATCAAAAATAATTTATGGAAAAAGATAAAAAAATTTTTTTTTGACCAACTCACGGAATGTTGATTAAGACGTGATTATCAAGCGATTTATGAAATTTTATTGAGATTTGACTACTAGCATAATTAATTAAATTTATTTTTCAGCCTGTAATTAGTCTTAAAAATTTGTGTTTTCGTCTAATTGTAGGAATACTAATTCTGATGCATTGCTTTGTTGTCATACCGCTAGTTTTAAAACTATGTTCAAACTGCATACAGAATAGTCTAGGCGCCAACAATACATTTCGTGGCCAAATTCCCTCCTCATGAGAACCAAAGTTTTCTTTATGTATTTTGACCCGCTGAATCCGAATTTCGAGGGTTCTCGGCCGAAAAATGGTAAAAAAAAAGTTATAATCAAATTAATTGTTTATAAAGCAATATCCTCGGAATGAAACGGCATAGCAAGTTCATTCTTTTTTTAAAATGTTTATTTTTTAATTTTTAAACTAATCATGCATAATTCTTTAGATTTTTTAAGCCGCACTTGACAAATTTTGAAATACAGCCAAAATAGCTAAATGACGCGCCTCTGCTATAGTGCTCATTAACTATACGCTGAATCTTGCTTTTGCATTTAAATTTTTTTAGCAATTAAAATGTTACGGCATCGAAATATTTACTTTAGCATACCCACAATGAGAAAATTAATAAGTAAAACAATATTTCATAATTTGTATCTTGTGTATAATATTTAAGGTATATTTTTCCAGTCTTTGTAGAAGAAGATTAAATAATTTTTTAATAATAATAAGAAGAAAAAAATAATAGTAATTAGTAATAAGATTAAATTGAATAGGGATAAGAGTTTAATTTTTTTAAATTTCGAATTTATAGTCTCGGTTTATCCACACAGCAGTTAGAGTGATATTCTGTTGTTATTGCAAGCCTTCTTTTACAAGCAGTTATTATAGCAACTACAGATATTCAAATAGATACGTACATCGGCATTGAAGTGTTGATAAAGCTTCTTTTAAAATGGGTGATTTTTTGACTGAAGTAGATCTTTGTATTATTTGTCGGTGTAGAAAAACAATATCAGTAACCAGTACTGAAAAGGGCCGCAGTCGATTAAAAGAAGCTGCTGATACTCAACGGGATAGTGTGTATGATATACTACAGTTACTACCTTCAGAAGGTCAGTAATATTTATATTTGTTTTGGTTTTAAATACTAGCTGATTTTTTTTATAAAAAAATATTTATATTACAATTCGTGCGTGGACCAGTCGGTAGAGCGCCAGTCGTATAACCCGGAGGCCTGGGTTCAAGAACTAGCATCTAACGATTGGGACAACGCGGCTTGACTTGGTTCGGTTTTCCGTCTGGTTTGTAATCCGGCGGTAAATGAACTATGACACCATATATATGAAATGATGTATAAATGTTATATGTAGCATAAAAAAGTCAAAGGGTTGCAAACCCCGTATATAAAATTAATATCAAATAATATCACATACTAATAATCTAATTCCATGTGAAGGAGAGATATGTATTAAATTCGTTTTTGCAGTATTTTATTAATCAAATTAATTTTATATCTCTAAAATGCTTACATGGTTTTAAATAGGAATGCAAACAATTTTAGCTGTCGATTTATAAATGTAATGTAGTCTAACGATATATAAAAATATATTAGATACTGGTTTATTTTTTTTAATTTAAAAAAAACCATGCAAAGTATATTGATGTAATTTATAAGATTTTCTTGCATTTATGCATTAGCTTCGATTTGATGTTTTTACATACATTTGCCTAATATTCTTGTTGATATTTTAAATTTAAAATTATATATGTAGAAAAAAATGACATTACATTTTACATGTATCTTTTCTTTTAATTTAATTATCACCTGAAAAAAATAATAAGATGCGAAAAAAGTATAATAAACTTTTTTACAGCTGAATATTATTATTACGTTGATAATAAATGCTATAAAATTAAATAAGCGGAAATTAGAAAAATTGTAGAAAATACTGTCAACGGCGATGAAATTGTAAAAAAATCAAAATTAGATGATTTGTCTGAATTGCGCGAGAAAAGTATTAATAACTTGATCAACAAGATTGCATTAGATCGACGCCCCAGACGAAGAACATTACAAACCTGCACTTCGACGAAGAACATTATAATTTAAACTTCCGACGAAAATAATGATATTTTGAACTTTCGGACGAAAAACATTAAATTTAACATTTTTGGACGAAAAACATTACAATTTAAAATTTTCAGTCGAAAAACATTACATTTCTGATTTTCCGACGAAAAAAAAATTAAAATTTTATATTTATTTCGTGTGTAGAAATAATGTTTTTCGTCCAAAATTTCAAAATATCATTATCTTCGTCCAAAAATAGCGATACATAATGTTTTTTGTCCAAAATTAGAGGAATATAATGTTTTTCGTCCGATTTTTTTTTTTTTTTTCAAAATATAATGTTTTTTGTCCGAAATATTTTTTTCGATAATAGTCTTCGTCTGAGGCGTCGAGATGATTTGAAAAACAGCTGCATTGTTTGTGGGAATAGAAAACAAGTTAGATGTAAAGTTGTATTCAATGCAAAATGAAAGAGGGAGTAAATTTTATAATTTAAGTAAATTGCACAAAGATAATGTATATTTAAGAACTCAATTTGTTAAAAATAAAAATGAATTTTTAGCCCTTAATTGTAAATATCATCAAAAATGTTTAAGATCGTACGAATTCAATTATGATAAAGTGAATATTGATAGTAAGCAAAGAACGAAAGAACGATTACTAGAAATGTAAAATGTGTCCAATATTATCGATAATTTACAGCCAAGAATCGAATCTGGAAAGATTTTATCACTAAGTAATGCTTCAACATTAATTGAAGATCAATTTAATTTAATAGTAAATAATAGTAAAATTAAAGCTTATTTAATTATTTTTTTTGGTGACAGTAATAATTTAGGTATATCATTTATATACCTAAACCAGAAAATCCATCGATACGTTTTTACAGTATATATAAAAAAAAAGCATAACATAATTGATGATTCTTATAAGCACAATTGCATGAAGAATTGCGCTAAAATACTCAGAAACTGTTTAAGTGAAACACAGTTTAACTTATCTGCAGAATTTTGTAATCAAAATGATTTGAAATCTTGTTGGGAAATCGTCAAAATTCCTGAACCATATTTAAACTTTTTTTCAGAGCTTTTCAATAGATAAACAAGATATTTTAGATACTGAAGAAGATCATGACTCATTCGACGAAGTATAACATATCTTTCGGAGAAATTAAAAGTACTGCGAGTTAAAAGCTTGTCAAATAATTTCTTTTATAAGATACAACGGACGTCAAAAGACGCCATTGCACACTTTAATTGGCTTATTCGTGCATTTTACAACGCGAAGTAAAAGTATAGTAATGGTATTAAAGCGACTTGGTCTTAAAATTTCCTATGATGAAATTTTACGAATTAGAACGCGATTAGCTTTATACGCTACAACAATATCAGAAAACCGAGTACCATTACCAAGTCTGATATGTTTGTCTGAAACTTCGGGATTATGTAAATAAAAGCTACCTAATGTATTTGCAAAAAGAAACAGAGAGGTAAACGACTTAATTTTGGAGAAAATAGCTAACAAAAAATCATCAATTTAACATGGAAGCTTATGGGATTTCTCATATAATAGCTTAATACGTTAAAACAATCTAAAAGAATTTAAAAAAAAAAATTATTTTATAATTTTAGATTATGAGGAATATATTACGTTAAAAAAGACCCTGTGTTAGCCATTTTAATTTAAAGATAATCACTGTAAAAGTATCAAAAATAAAAATAGCTGGTTAAAACTTCCGCCGCAGCTACCTTAATTCAAGCAATTATGTGACTGCTGCGTTTGATAATTTTGACCATATAGAAACAACTCTTTCAGGTTTTGGCACTACTCATGATACCGTGTCCGTTTTATATCAAGATTACAATTTTAATGATGCAAAACCAGATATTTCATTTATTAATATTAATTGATCATCAATCCCGAGCTTTAACTATTCAATTAAAATGCCAAGAGCTTAATTCTTTACCTAAATTATCATTAACAATTAATTTACTTTCAGATTATGAGACCATTTTAACTCTTCACATTCAGACTTTAAACTAACGTTTTTCACTACGAATTGGTACATAATTATACTTTGTACTAACTATTTTGTACATACTTTATTTTTGCATTGCCTAATGCGAGGGGTTAACCACTGAAGAAAATGGTGCTTGAGTGATTACACTTTCAAAGCGATTTCAAAGTGATTTCAAGTAAAATTTTTTAGTGATTTCAAGTAA
>JAPYZE010004463.1:0-10659 GCA_030522805.1 Leptomastidea abnormis
GGACCTTAGGACTTGGGATTCTTTTATTATATGTTAAAAGAAGTCACCCTACCAAGTTTGGTGAAAATCCATCACCCGAATCTCACAACTGCTCCTAGTGAGTGAGTGATATTTGAATGAATGGTAAGTTATATATGTGTTTAATGGAATTTGATTTTTTTGAGGGATATGGTCGAGTTTGTAAGATTAGTTTGTTGTTTGATTTAATTGGGATTAATTGGAAAATTAAATGTTAATGATGTAGATTATAATTAAATAAATTAAAAACAATATTTTTGTAATATTTAACATTAGAAATATAATTTTTACTATTAAAATTTATATTAAATATTTAGTAAAGTATTTTCTCTTTAAAACCCAACATTTGAAGAAGAAAAAAGTAGAAAGCTTAAAATGGTAAGAAGCTTGTGCCTTGAAGATAAGAACCTTTAAAAGCTCAAGGGTCAAATCTCTATACCAGTCTGATATTTCAGTAACGAAAAAAAAAAGTTTAAGTCTTTATTTACAAAAAAAAGGTAAATAAGACAATAAATATATCCAAAATAAAAATAGAAATAAAATAATAATTTATAATAAATAAACAAAATTTTCTTCAATAACATCCAATCTTAAAATATAAAAAAAAAATGAGCTGTAAAAGCAACAACAGACATAAATCATACTAAAAAGCGTGTAAAATCTCAAGCTCAAAACTCCACAAAAAGCATTTGAGTTGAATATACATCTATACTGTATATACAGCTAAAAGAGCGACTCGTTAACCATGCTCGTTCAAGCTTGACGATCGATCGTCGCCTTCAGGCGCGACGGTCGAGCAAACCGAATTTAGTATAGAGAGGCCGAGGGGGAGGAAAGAGGGGGTAAAGAGAGGAGGGTAAAGGACCAAGGCTGATTAGAGGTGTCAAGGGGTTTCGTATATATAGAGAGGAGAAAAGCGGATGTACTCACCGAGAAACAGGCAGAGGTAGGTGATGATCCTCGCAGCAATTCTGTTGAGCTGACCGAGCGACGACGACGACGATGAGGAAGAAGTGGAGGATGAAGAGGACGAGGACGAGTCTCGCTTTGACGTGACGAGCTCCAGATCTATGTACACGGCCAGCAGGTCTGACATTTCCTCGAGGTAGACTGCGTGACTCCGATTGCACTGTTATATTGACAGAAGAGGGGGGGGATGAGAAAAGCTCCAAAAGAGGAATTGTCAGTGCGGTTGAAAGTTACAACACACACATTCACAAGTCTCTTGGAGAGAAGGTTTTTTTTTGGGTTTACGAAATAAATGAATTTTTTGAACTCGGAGAATTTCTCGAATTTTCGTTTGAAACTATATCGTTGGGCTTTTATTGGTAGTGTTTGCCTTAAGGGATATATATTTTTACCTTTTCTTTTTAACCGTTTGCGATATTCTTGATTTTCTTTAAAAAAATTTTTATTTTCTTCGTAAACCCAATATAATATCCTTTCTCTCTCTTTCTAGAGAAAGTGAAAGAGACTTTGTGTGTAAAAGATTCTTACCTGCGACGATTTAAAACGACGGAAGTAGAGGAATAACAGCATAGTTTCTTCAATGTGCTCCTTCAATTTTGCTGCTCGTGACGAATTTTTATAACAGTCGTTAACGTTCGAGCTTACGTTTCTGCAATTAAGAATAAAAAAAACCGTACCACGCACAGGTTGCTTGGTTTTTACTTCGTCTTTTTTATATATGTGGGTGTGTTTGTGTTTGTATGTTAGAGGAGATGGTATAGGTCGAGCTTCGCGTTATTACTTTATTTTTTTATTTTTTCTTTAAAAAATTATTTGAAGATTTAGTATTTGCGCTCGCGATATTTACGCAAATTATGTAATGGTTTTACGGAATGGTTATGGCGAAGAGATGGATAAAATAAAAAAAAATTATAAAAAGATTAACGAGAGAGCCTATGAGGAAATTAATTAAATAAGCGGACGAAATAGCGAGTAATATGGAAAAGGTTCAACTGTAAAGCCATAGCAGCAATTAATTTTAATAAGCAATTATTTTCTGATATCATTTGCTCTCTGTATGTGTGTGTGAGTGTCTGCGTAAAAATGCTAAAAATGCATTTTATTTATTTTCTTTTTCCTTTTTTCTTGCGCGTAGGCTTAATGAGCGTAATAAATTTTCATTTTTATAATATTTCACGTGGAATTAAGAAAATTAAAAAAAAATTTTTTTAAGCAGCGAATTGTAGGTAATAGAAGAGTCAGTGTGTGTTTGTGTATATATGCGTAGTATACGTTACCTGTTAAAAAGCTTAATAAGCTTGATGAGAAAGAGCGGATCTTGAGAAAGTAAACACTTGCATGCTGCTCGAAAATCCGTTAACCAAGGAAAAATTTCCATGTTACCAGATTTTTTCATTTCGGCTTCTCTCGGGTGGTCATGCCTACTCTTTCTCCTTTCTATTGTTTCTGTATCTATTAAGAGAAAAAAGAAAGAAAGAAAAAAATACAAAGCTTGTAACAGAACGACTAAGTTTTAATAAAAAAAAGTAATTAGGCTCAAGGAAGTTTTTAAAGACTTTGAAATGGGAGTAGGATTTTGTATATACGTATACAAATTGTTTTAGTAAACTATTAATTTTTTTTTTCGTTCTTATAAATATAATTGTATTTTTATATATAAGTCGAAAACAAGAAAGAATAAAGAAAATTCACATCTCGCTCTTTTTAAATTGTCTGTAGTTTTAAAAAATAAAGTTACTTTATTTTTTTGTAAAATAACGTTATCCTTGCTGCAAGCCATCCCAGCTTAAAACTACCACACCCATTGCAAATATAACGAAAGCGCAAAAGTCCTTAAGCGGTTTTTATGACATTTAAAAAAAAAAAAAAGAAAATTTCAATGGTACAAATTTGTCATTTGATGTTCTAAATGAAAAAAAAAAAGAAGTAAGAGGATAATGAGAAATTCTATAATGAAACTGTAAAATGAGTTTTATTGATCGAAGTAATTTGAAATTTGCACAATGGTTTTTTTTTGTGATTTTTTTATATTAGAAAATTTAAATTACTCAATTCAAATAATAGAACAATATATTAATTTAAAGAAAATTAAGAAGTTATTTTAAAATATTCTGAAATCAATTTTATATTTATCAAAAAGATTTATGATTTGTGTATAGAATAAAATTTAAGTATATAATTTATGAATACGAAATAATAAACGCCTGTTTTAACAGCTTTATGTTTGTAAACATTAATAAAACTTTGAAAGTATAATATTTTGTTTTTTTTTCTAAAGGTAAAATTTATACGTAAATTTATTACAGATTTCAGTATAATGTAATGGTAAAAAAAAAAATGTTTGATTACTCGTTGAATGTTAAGAAGTATTCAAATTTTTATCGATGAATATTGTGCAAACATCATCATCATTTTTATTCAACATCTGTAAATCGATGTTAATGTAATAAATAATGTATCCACTTTTATGTACCTATACATCCCTTAGTTAAATTTACGTTTTTCTTTAGACAACTATTATACTTATATTAAAAAAAAAAAAAAAAACTATGTCACGAATATATTGTTTGATAAGAAAAAGAAAAATTTTTTTTTTAAATAAAAAAAAAACCAAATGCTTAATCAAAACTTTCCACGGGACAAGAGATTTTTCGAGGCGTAAATTTTAGATATACGTGAAAAACTTTTGAAATTCAAAGTGGCTTTACTCTGCTACTGCTGCTGCTGTTCTAGAGAGCGAGAGAGAGAGAGCAGACTTTTTTCCCCAACGCCTACCTCGTTATACCTGCGTTATCGTGAACAAAGTAAATTCAAGTATTCAACGAACGTAGATTTTATCGATTTCGGATATATTATATATGTTATACCTATATATTCGTTTAATTATGCACACACTTTTATGTATACCTACACATATATTGTCTACGTGTGTTATCGTAATTTGTATATTTAACATTTAATAAAAATTTGTTACAAACTATTACCTTTTACTATTATTTCTTATTCTTTTTTTTTATTTTTAAATTTTACTTTATTATTTATTGCCTATAAAAACAAACTTTCTAAACAAAAGACTATTAATAACAAATTTTTTTTTTTTAAATTCTCGTTTACCCTCAGTATAAAAAAAAAATCTATACCCTGAATCTACATCAAAGTTACCATAAAACACACAACTTTTTTTCAGCACAATAGAGAGATATAGGCATACATACGAGAATCAAGCTTATACATAAAGAAGCAAAGGAGGAAAAAGAAGATTGTCGAGTATAGACAGATGGAAAGAAAGAAAGAGAGAGAGTCAGTGGCATGAATTTTCCGTTTCGATTTCCCAAAGTCTTTTTCTATCTATCTTTCTTTTCTTTTTTCTTTTTCGAGCATTTATACATATATAGAAAGAAAAACAGTTTTTCCCTTTCATCTTGTTGTCTTTTATACACATATACATTCATATATAGATAAATATATATAGCACTTTCTCCGCATCTTTGCGCACTCAGACCAGTAATATATACGCTTCGTTTGCGGCCTATGTATATAGTATAACAATCGCTTTTTTATATATTCAAACAAAAATATTTCTTTTTTTTCCATTCCATTTCACTCCTTACAAAAATTTTATTATCAAACTCTTCAAGTTTATACATTCTCTAGTACTTCAAATATTTATTTGATTATTCAAACACTTATCAATCATCACTTATATATAAAATACAAGCTTTCAAAAGACATACACACACAGACATAGTTAAAACTTACACGTCATGCTAGAAGTTTCCAAAAATATATCCTTTCCCTTTGTCGTCATTATAAATCGCCCAGGAAACGAATATTATATACATCCAAAAACAGTATATTTCTTACTTCTTTATATATTATAAACAAAAAATCAACACACACACTTTTCCCCACTCAACTATATCTCCTTTTCATAATACATTTTTTTTTATTAAGCACTCAACTTCAAATCACAAATAAAAATATCGTTGACAACTTAATACACATATATACACCACTTTCTCTCGTTCTCTTTTTTAACAAAAAAAAAACTAAAGTTACAAAATATATAAGAAGCACACACTTTTTCCACACTAAAAGAGCGCGCACAGCAACACCAACGGTCGTCGAATATCTAATACCAAATGGTGTACTGCTGCTGCTGTTCTCTTATGCACACGTTGCTTTTTTTTTCCAAAATCATAAAACCCCAACTAAACGTGAACCCTAGAAAGAGAGAAAGAGAAAGAGAGAAGCACTTTTCCTCCCGCCGCGTGCGGCTGCAGGAAGAAGGGACGGAAAAGCAGGAAAGAAAAGCGCCATCAGGGGAAAAAAGAGAGAGAGAGAGAGATATATAGAAAAGTAGAGGATCGTGCAGAAAGACAGAGGAAAAGCATGTATATAAGCCCGCAGCTGTCCTTCGACCTCTTGGAAAAAGGCAGGTGCTGAAGGGGAAGCGGTTACGAGAAGGAAAGAAAGAAATAAGGAAAAAAAAGAAAGAGATAGAGAGAGAGAGAAAACTTGGGGGGGTTGAGTTGAGTATTTAAGCGCTTTTGGTGCGCAGAAGGAAGAAAAATCCCGCTGAGGGCTGCAAAGGAAATTGTCGAAAGCCGGAAAAGCGTGGTATATGGTATTAGTAGGTATAGGTATAGGTATATACCATCACTTGGCACTTATACATTTACATATTATATGCATATATGTATACTTAAAATGTAGACAAATTTTTGGGCCTGTAGGTATATATTATGAATATGACTTATCGAATAGAATATAACAGCAGCAGAAGCAGACAACTATATAATATATAATAGTCCCATGCTTTACATCTTTCTTTCTTATATGCTTATATCTCTCAATTTTTCTATTTCTTTTCCTAGCGCCATGTGGCCGCCAAGAGTATAATATAAAGAGTATAGGAGGAGTGTTGTATATTATATAGTATAGTAGTAGTAGTTGTGTAGTCGGATAGGCGAGAAACTCGCCCCCTGGCACTCTTATATACACACACACATACTCGATGGCTTTAAAAATTATTGATCCATATAGTCCGCCCGCGTGCGCGCCGCCCACGCTCTTCTCTCTCTCTCTTTCTCTCTTTTTCCGTCGGTCTACAACACTATATAATACAACTACTACTATACAGGTATATAAGTATATATATTGCTCGTTGCTGAAGCGAATAACCCAATGGCATTACATATATATAGGGAAAAGCTCTCCGACATTTTCCATCGTGAGAGAGAGAGAGAACAAACTTTGGTGTACATATAGAACATAAAGACTACGGGTATCTACGAAAGATAGAGTGAGGGGGGATATGTCTATTTCCGTTTATTCTACGCTGATGGATTTAATGGGCTATGGGTATGAGAGAAAGCCTGTGTTGTGTATAATGTAAGGAGCTATATAAACGAATGTATGTATATAATAAGTTTTTCAAGGTCCACTTTTAAAACCATCGAGGATTTTATAGTTTAACTCTGTGAATTTCTTACAAGCAACTTTCTATATAATATATACACCTACTATACTGAAGTTTTAAAGGTAAGGATGAAGATGTATACAAGATGAATTAGCGATAGTATATATATACTATGTTGTTGTTGCTGCTGTGAGCTATGTCATTTACTACTGGGATTTTCCAAATTTTCAAATATCAGGTATATAGGTATAGGTTGGATGGACAAAAAGAAAAAAGAGAGAGAGATAGAGAAAATTTGTACGAAGCTGTAAATTATTGACAAGATTGTAATCCCGGTTTTTCGTACATATATATTGTATTGGTATATTGTAGGTATTAACAGTTAAGCGCTCAATCTATCACGTATAGGTATATACGTGTGTGCATATATACCTAGATGTATATAATAGTATTTTGTTGACGTTTTTGATGATTTAGTATTTGTACGTTTTTTCGTGAATATATTAAATAAAAGTAAATAGTATGTATCAAAGAAATAAGGATCATTGTATTTATAACGATTTATTTGTAATCTTGATTACTTATATAAAAGCTATAAGATTTTTCATATGTATGTTTGAATTTTAGAATACAACATATAAAGATATAAATCATTTGAATTGTTTGATGTGAGCTGTAAAATTAAAGCACGTTTTGTCATTGAATTTATTGTATAGAAATGTTGGTACATATAATGATATTTTCTACAAATTAAATGTTAAATTCAAAATATATTATATATGAATAATTTCAATATTTCTACATTCAAAATTAGAACATATTATCGAAAATTTATAAATCTATTGTAAATTCGATATATATATATATATATATATATATATATATATTATTTAAATCTAATGTCTTGCATTATGAATATCAAATATGGAATCTTATTGTAAAATTTTCCAGTTAGTTATACAACATTAGCGAGATGAATTTTAATTAAATTTACAAGAAAGGAGAGGAACAGGGGGGAGGTTGAGGATTAAAATATTACGGTAACTCAATAATTTTGTTTGTCCTCTCTCCCTCCCTTCCCTATATAGGTATAAGATAGCTATTTTCAAAAGTACGAACAAAAGTTGAAAACTTTCAATATATAGGTATACATATATAGAAAGAAAGAGAAGTAGAGGTTGAATAAAACGGCAAAGCTTAAAAGACCTTTGTACTTCGGCTTTAGCGTAAATTGAAATGGAACGCTCAACCGAATACTAAAGAATTCGCGTGCCACCTTTCCACCTCCACCCCCATAATTTCACTCATCTATATATAACACTTGTGAACGAAAGATATATATTTCATCAATCAAGCTTTCAATTACATCGACACTGTACACTGTCTCCTCCCTTTTTTTTTTTTGTCATAAAGGTATACATATTTATTTGATTTTTTAAAATTACGATATTTTAATTGTATTTCATTATATATTTTATTGTATTTAATAAATATATTTTTAATGCAAAAAAAAAATATTTGTGCAGCTATAAAGAATATACGAGAATTAATTTATTATTTTTATATAACAAACACGTGACTATAATAAATAAATTTAATTAAAACATTTCTATAATGTAATGTATAATTGAATGTAACACCGCAAGAAAAGGCTAAATTTACTTTAAGAACTTTTGATTGACGTTGATTAAGATTGTCTATATAAGTATCATATGGCTTAATTCACTTAATAAAGATCAAATCTCAATGTAATTTTTTTTTTCTTTACTTTATAACAACGTACATACATACATACATACATACATACATACAAAAAATTCAATTAAAGAAAGAAAGAATTTATTTTTAAATTATCTTGTGTAAAATCTAAGATGATTTTTTTGTTTTGTAAATGCTCGCCGTTCCATTAAATTTATTTTAATTCATTACAAATTGATAGAAAAAGTTGCATAGCAAAGAAAAGGATGTATATTTAGGAAACTAAAAATCACATAATAAAGCAACAAATTTTAAAGGTGTTGCTTATAATTTATATATTTTTTACGTCAATTTTCAAATACTTGATTAAATTAGCACTAATTACATTAACTTTTATAAAACTACTTTCTAAATTTTGTAAAAACACTACGTTGATTACAGGAAATATACGTTTATATCAACTTTAAAATTAATTTCTAATTCTACATTTGAGTGATAACAAAATTATTCATTTTACAAGTTAACACAAACTTTCTTTTTTATTGCTGATAAATTTGTGCGTCAACTTCAATATTTTCACAAAATTTTTAAGAATAGTTTTAAAGAAGTTGACAAATATCAATAAGCACATAATAATAGTCATAAATTAAAACTGATACATGCTTTTTAAAAGATACACGTACTTCGTTTATTCAACTTATTATCATTTTTATCAATAAGCAATCACAGTACAAGAAAAGCCAACAACACAATTTTTTTTTCTTCTTTTATTTTTATTATCACAACACTAAATCTGTCAACAACACACAAAACACTACAAATTAAAACGATTTTATTTCTTAATCACTTTTATTACATCCAAATCGTTTTATTTCTTTTTTATTATTATATTTCTTTCTTTGTAATAAACAAGTGCAATTTTAAAATTTTTATAACTTGCTTAAATATTACACACTTTTTTAATTATCTACAAATTATAAGCACAACACTCACTTACACTCACACAAACACTCACTAAAAAAAAAAAATCAACAACAAAATATTATCTATACAAAACTCGATAAACTTAAATAACCAAACCCAAACATGTCTAATAAAACAAAAACAAAAAATATATCTTAAAAAAATATCTTTTACACTCACATACTTTATAAGAAGACATTTTATACCCACATACATACATAGTACCTATATATATATACAATATCGCGTATCGCAGAAGCTACAACTTCCGTCATTCCACGTTGTGTGTTTCGATTCTCCGGTTTCTTATTCAAGACAGCAATGAATCTTCAAGACTTCACGATCCAAGTAATGTTAGTATATATGTATATATACAGACATATCGTTACTCTTCACGAAGATAGTGTGCACCGTGCAAGAGAGAGAAAGAGAGTGAGAGAGAGAGTAAGTTGCGGCTATTGCACAACTGTACTCAAAGGACTCTCTCTCTCTCTCTCTCTCTCTCTCTCAAGACACAGCATAGGTATATATAGAAAGAGAAGAAGTAGAAGAAGTATAGAAGGAGTAGGAGGAAGAAGGAACTCGAGCTGGCTGCAGTTCGATAAGCCATCGGATGCCTATTCGTTTTCGGTGTGCAGTTTGCTTGTATATAGTATACTATACTTGCTTGGCCTCTCTCTCTCTCTCTCTCTCTCTCTCTCTCTCTCTCTCATCCTGGTTGGCACATGTACCCTTATGCCTTTCTCTCTCTCTCTCTCTCTCTCTCTCTCTCTCTCTCTCTCTCTTTCATACAATCTTGGCATGTATATATAAAAGCGTAAGCACTCGAGCATGCACGGTTATCTCTATCTGGCTATAAGCCCATCACGCTCTCTTTTTCTCTATCTCTTTCTCTCTCTGAGTCACATTTTGTGCAAGGTAACATTTTTTGGTAACTTGCCTGCATATACAAAATTACATACAGATAAATACACACACACACACACACACAAATATACACGCGCGATTAGGAATTAGTAACAAGTACAAAATAGTAATCAAAAGATATATAGGTACAACTACTTGTCAAGCTAAATACATGGATTTCGTGACGCAAGAATTATTTGTACTTATACGATATATTTTGGATATAAAATAAGAAAAGCAAGGAGGTTGATGAGGTAAGAGGTCAAACGAGAGAGGCAATCGTTACGTGCTTACGTCGCACGTTCCATATAAATAAGAGCGACTTTATACAGCAACTCGTTTGTAAATTCGAAGTGGGAAAGTAGGTGAGATTTTTGACCTGATTCTTACATGTAGTGAGTAAGAAGCATTTTTTTTTTTCAAGGATTGACAAATGTTAAAGAATTTTGGAGAAAGAATTAATAATACATCAGGTAATACATAGCTTTTTTATATGATTAACAATTATACTATTGCATACGTTTTTCATATTTTTATTTGCTTTGTTTTATATTGAAAAACGCAACAGTTCAATTTTTTTTTTTAACAAAGTTTATAGCTACAATTAAAATACAAACAACACTACATTTTAACTAAAATCACTTTCACAAGATTTATTTATTTTCTTTTTCACTTGTTTTTAA
>JAPYZE010004464.1:0-10658 GCA_030522805.1 Leptomastidea abnormis
GTTGAGAAAGTCATTTTTTCTTTAATTTATTTGATATGATTAATTTATAATTGATATGATGAATTTTAAAGGTCTCTTCCAGTATCTCTACCTTAAAAATGAGATGCTAAATTTAGTAGAAAAATCTCTCGATTTTCACAATCCACATACCCGTAAAGTATTTCGAGAAATAAAAAATTATCGTTCTCGATAATTATTAGCTCAGCAACACCGATTAAACATAGAATAATATGTATATCACTGGGCGAGAGAAAAAATTTAACTGTGTTTTTGTAATTTACCCATGTTTTCCCCAGGGTTTCTTTAAATTCTGACGTTATCCCTTTTAATAAAATTTTATTGTCTCTAACTATGCGAACATAAGGTTCAAGTTCTAAAATTTTTAAAAGATTTACTGACGTGCCTGTGTCTAGCATAAGTGCAATAGGCCTCAGGTCTAGTGTATCGATCTCTATAGTTGGCACAGGACACGACTGGCTTAAACTTATTGTCTCAACCCTTGGGCCTGTGCTTCGTTGGGGCCTCGTGCTGTACCTGTCTTTTTCTGAGCCCCACCCTGAGAGAGCGCCTGTGCGTTTCCCGAGCTATAGAATTTCTGTCTTTGATGATCCTTTTGTAACTTAAAACAATCTTTTCTTAAATGTCCTATTTTATTACAATAATCGCAAATTATTTGATTCCCTTGATTATTTTGTCTTTGATTATTATTTCCCCCATTGAAATTAGTATTTCTGTTATTAAAAAAATTTTAGTCTTTGCTTCTATCGTTACGCTGGTAAGTTCGACTATCTCTTTCTCTATTATCGCGAGGCAAGAAATTAACCCTTTGTCTGTTTTTTGCATTTACCCGTTTCTTTGATTATTGCCCCGGGGTTGAAAATTTCGATTATTCCCATGAAATTGATTATTATAATTTCTAAATCCTAGACGTCTTTGTGCATATGTATATGTGCTAAGCCTAAGCAATTTGTTACTACGTGCCCGTCTTTTTACAATAAGAGCATACTATGACTCTGTTATTATTTTCTAGTATGTTAACTTTTCTTTGTTCTTGTGTTTTTTTGCCACGCCCACTAATCTCTTCTTTACTGTCGTCTAGCGCCCTATAGGCAAATTTTCTTTCTATCTCTATAACTTGTTCTCGTGCTACAGCTAAAGTATCTGGCGTAGTCATCCTTGCTCCAATCTCCCACCTCAACCCTCTCAAAAGTACTTTATGCAATCATTGTCTAAGTCATTTATAAACGTTTGATTTTTTTATATCCTACGTCCTTTTCTCGCGGTAGATAATATCGATCTTTTAACGTCCTGTATCCTATTCAAAAAACTTATAACGCTCTTATTTATTTTTTATTTAATGTTTGCTAAAACCCCGGCACATTCGTGGTAAGTTTTTGGCGACCCAAAGACTTTTTCTAGAAAATCTGCGATATCTTGTATTAATCTATATGTTTCCCTCCTTGTACTATTTAATGCCTCTCCGTATTAATTTTGTTAACTCTTTCTCGTATCTTTCCGTTATTAAATTTTTAGCCTCCTGACATCCCTCTAAAAATCGTGTAACGAGATGTTGTTCCCATTATACCACGGTATCAAATCTAACGCATCTTTTAATGATAAACCTTTCATATTTAACAACATTTCTGTTGGGTTTTGTTCTTTTATTGTTTTTTTCACTTATTAAATTTTTATTTGTGTTATTAATTTCGGTTTTGTTTAATTCTATTTTATTTGTTTCTGTTTTGTTTACTTCTTATTTATTTATTTCTATTTTATTATTTTCTATACTGTTAAGGATATCGTCTTCAAAACTATAAAAAGTATGGGTGTTATCTAACTCCTTATTTTTTCCTTGTTCTACTGATAATAAATTGTCTTTTTCTACTACTGGAGTATTATTTCCTTTAACAACTACTTAATCTAACAGGCTTTGTACTTTCATTTTTAAATTTTGGAGCGCGAGTTTACGTCGAACGTATCTAAAAATGTCAAAGTATTCTAGTTCTTTATTTAAGAATTTTTCTACCTCCTTATAAATTCCTCTTTTTCAAAAAATTGGGTCAGGACTTCCTCCGTGATTTCTAATTTTAATTGGCTTTACACCGCGCTAACAATGTTTTTGGGTGTTAAACTTGCATTGGGGCGTTGGGGCCTTAGTGTTTCGTGTGACATTAAAGGCGTGCTATGGACAAAACAAGACGCTTCCTGCTTTTCTGTTTCTAAAAGTAACTTTGGGGGTAGGAGAACGATTTTTTTATTTGTATTCGCACTAACAACCGTTGTTTCCAGGTCAGAAACAGAGGAGACTTTCAAATTTACTGACGTTGAGTCGTCAGATTTTTTTGTTCTATAATTTTTATTATCAATATTATTATACATAATGTTAAATTCAGAGGTCCTATTAAATAAATATTTGGAGACATATATATTATTAATAGAAAGAAATATATTTATTAATCACCAATATTATTATTCTATTACATGCGACGTATCGTACAGTGTGCCTACCGGCTTGCACACTCAAACCGGCTCTGATTACATCTTATACTTTCGGCTGTTCGTTGACGACTGTCCATCGACTTCGCATTCTTTCTCATGCTGGTTGCACCTGCACTTACTCACATAGGTACTCATACCTGTACGTGTTTAGCTAACTAAGCATAAATTTACTAATATTTCAGCACACTTCCTTAAATTTATGCTTTAAAACTAACTAAACAATTCTTAATAAATTTCTGAAATTTTTAAATTTATTACGCCCTAGAGCCTTTGTTAAAATATTTGCAATATTATTTTCTGAATCTACTTTTACAATTTTTAGTATTCCTTTTTCATAACATTCATTTACAAAATGATAATGAACTCCTATATACTTCGAATTTTTAGTTAAATTACCAAACTTAGCAATAGCAATGGCTCCCGCGTTATCTTCATAAATGTTTACAGATTTTTCAATATTGACATTACAATCTTTTAACAAATTTAAAATCACTCTTATTTCGCTTACTGACTCTGATAAAGCTACATATTCAGCTGCTGTTGAAGACTTTGTTACACTACCTTGTTTTCTAGATTTCTAATAAACAACATTTCCAAAAATTCTTATTACATACCCTGTAGTAGATTTTTTATCATTTTTATCTCCTGCCCAGTCATTATTAACAAAACAATCCATTACATCAGAATTTTAACTACTCTTATAAGTCAATTTTAAGTTTTTAGTAAAATACAAATATTTTAAAATTCGCAAAGCATATTTATAGTGAATCTCATCATAACTATTTTGAAATCTACTTAAATAATTTACACTGTAACTTACATCTAATCTCGTTCCAGTGCTTATATACAGTAATGCTCCGATTAAGTTTTTATACTTTATATTATTTGATGCTGTCTGAGCGTGCTCTAAGTTTAAGTTTTGTTCCATCAGTGTACAATATAATTTCGCATCAGTTACATTATATTTTCTCGCCAAAGATTCGATATAAACACTTTGATTTAACATAATTTCTCCCTTTTTATTATCATATTCAATATTTATTCCCAAATAAGTTTTAATTTCACCTAAATCTTTCATAGAAAATTTTTTCGATAATTTTATTTTAATTTCATCTAGTCTTTCTTTATTTTTTCCGCAAATCAATAGATGATCTACAAATAATATGAAATAAATCATATCATTTTTTTCTTGGTTAATATATAAACAGTAATCACTTTCGCTTCTTTTAAATTTCAAATCTTTAATAAAATCATCAAAACACTCATACCACGCTCTAGGCTTTCTCTCAATCCATACAATGCTTTTCTTAATTTACAAACTTTATCTGTACTATCGTCATAACCCAATGATTGTTTTACAAATACTTCTGATTTAACATATCCGTTTAGAAAAGCTGTCTACATCCATTTGCAAAATCATAAATCTATTTTGACAACAATTAGATAATAATAATTCTAAAGTTTGTATTTTAGCAACAGGCGAAGATAACTCTTCTAAAATCTCACTTTGTTGAAAATCTCTTACAACGAATTGCATTGCAATTAGTAACACTTTAGACAAAAACAACATAGACTCGACAGTAAACCCATTAAAAATCACAGACGACAAAATCTACGGAACACAAGACAAAGACGATTCAATTACAAAAATAATAGACACATCAACAGAAAGCACAGTAGCCGAACAAACAGTAATACCTACACAAATCAAAATCACAATCCAACCTGCAAAACTTAACTTAAATAAGGAAGCTAGTTGCGTAGGATTTAGCACATCCATACCCGCTCAAAACCCAGTAAAACCAAATTTTAGTTTATCCCCAAACATTAAACTTACACCGCAAAACGTAATTCACACCGCGAAAACCCAATTAAGAACAGAAATAAAAGAAGAGGTTTTGAGCAAGCTTTTTGAGGGTGAAGATAGCATAAAAGAAATCCAAAGCTCAATAGATAAAGGGGTAGGATACTTCGAAATATTCAAAAATTTTCGTAAAAAAATAAGCCTGTTTAACGCAAATTCAGAAAAAAACGAAATTTCGGTAGCAACCGACTCGGGAATAAAAAACGAAATAAATAATATCAATAATCATCCCGAAATAAAAAATAATTTAAACTCACCTAAAAGCGAATTAAATACAATTAAAGAACAATCAGAGTTAGAACACGACAAAACAACGGATAAAAGTAATAATATATTTTTTAGTTTCTCAAACGACACAAGCACACTTAATAAAATGGCGTTAGACATAAGGGGTTTATCAGTTAAAGATGCATTAGATTTGATACCACGATATAAACGGACACAACATATCGTTAGGGAACTTTTTAGATGGTTGCAATGAAGCAAAAAATTTAATCCCAGCGAGACTTGAGGGAGAACTAACAAAACTCCTTCGTATTAAATTATACGGCGAAGCATTAGAAAGCACAAGGGGAGAAAATTTCCAAACGTTGCAAGAAGTCGCGGACTTCTTGGAAAACGTATTCGGATCGCCAAAAACATATCACGAATGCTCAGGCGATTTAGCTAACATCAAACAGAAAACAAACGAAAGCGTGATAGGTTATTTAAATAGGCTGCAGGAAATAAAAAAGGCGCTTAATACAGCAGCTAGGCGCGAAAGACGGATAGACGATAACAACCGATTTACAGCCGAATTAGAGGCGGATTGTGTACAATTTTTTTTTAAAGGGATTACGATGGGAGATTCGAGCGCGTATGACCACGCCGCGTACATTAGCATTCGCAAGGGAACAAGCTATAGAAATTGAAAGAGAGTTTGCGTGTAGCGTACTGGAGGAAGAACCAAGCTCATCAAGGGGTAGAAGATCACAAGAACAAAAAAGAATAAATATAATAGAAAATAATAGCGTCATAATATGTTCATATTGTAAAAAGACAGGTCACGTAGCCACTAATTGCTTATCAGTTATCCAATCTTTTATGCAAAGAAATCAAGGGTTTAGACAAGGGCCCGCAAATAATAATAATCAAAATAATAATAATAATAACAATATGAACAATAACAGACCTTTCCAAGTGCGAGAAAACAATAACAGAAACTTTGGGGGGTGGAATTCAGAAGGGCGAAGACGAGTCGAATTTTTGTCAAATAATTTTAATCGTAATAGAGATCAGCGCACTTGCGACGGTTGAGACCAATTTAATAGAGGGTTTTACAACAATAGAAACGATAATAATACTAGATATAATAAAAATAATCAGCGACAAAATACACCAATAACTTGTAATTATTGTAATAAACCAGGGCATATCAGAAGGGATTGCTTTAAATTACAAAGGGATCAAAGACAAGAGTCGGGAAACGCGTTAACACTCTCTCAAGGGGGCCCGGAGAAAGGCACAGACCTCAAACAAAGAATCGAAACAATAAGTTTAAGTCAGTCATGCCTGGCGCCGACAATCGAAATAGACACTTTAGACTTGAGACGACCAGTAACCTTAATGCTTGACACGGGCGCGTCGGTAAATCTTTTAAAAATATCCAAAATCGAACCGGACATACCTATTGATACATGCAGTAAAATTTTATTAAAAGGGATTACATCTGAATACATTAACACCATGGGTAAATAAAACATGGATAAACGTTGAAAATTTATATATCGAATTTCATATTGTAAATGATAATTTTCCAATAAAACAAGAAGGGATTTTGGGATCGCAATTTTTTATAAAATATAATGCAAAAATAAATTACTACGAACAAGCGTTAGAAATCGAAAATATAAAAATTCCATTTAATACAGAGCATAGATTCACAAATAGCGATGATGAAAGATGGGTAGACTATAATGAACAACTGTATAAACAAAACGAACCAAGAAAAGCGTATAACGATATCAATGATGAAATTAGAGAATACAGCGACAGTTTCGAAAATAAAGTATTTGAAAACAATGATATAAAGATTGATAATTATAAAACGAATAATGATGTAAAAGTTGAAAATTTTGATAATTTAAATAATAAAGTCGTCAAAAACCCGGAAATTAATGATGAAACTAATATTGAGAATTTTGAGACAAACAAGAATAATAATGAAAATCAAATAAACTGTGAAAATTTTGAATTTAATAACGAAGTCAATACGGGAGACTTTGATAATATTGATACTAATGAATTACCTAAAAATGTTGAGAACAATGATGATTTTGATATTGAAGAGTTACAAATAGATAACGAAAATTACAATGATTATAATGATAATTCTGATGATGAAAATTTCGAAAATGATGCTAGATATTTTAAAAAATTATGATGCTTACAATAGTTATGAATTTGATGACGAATTATTAGATTGGCTGCATGAAGATGGATTCGAAGTTGTTTTTGATGATATACAATGCGCAGAAGTCGCTACAATTACTGATAAAATGTTAAATAAAATTAATGTAGAAAGTATAGAGCCTACGGAAAAGGCAGGATATAATAAAACAAACTCAATTGACCATCAAAACGATAGCCACGAGATAACGCATCAAGAAACAGAAAAAGTAAGCAAAAGTAACGTAAAAAGTAAAAAGAAAAAAGCATCATGTAAAAAGAAAAATTTTAAAATTATAAAAGACAAATTATTGCAAAAAAATGTTGAAAAAGAATTAGTAGAAAATTTTGAAAAATTAAAAATTAAAGAAAATCCAGACGAATATGAAATCGAAACTGTCATTGAAATTAACGAAGAAAACAAATTACGTTGAAAGTGTCAACATAGCAAGCGCTTGTAGTGTAGTATTTAGAAAAAAAAATTTTTAAAACCTAAAAATATTGGCCTTATACCACCAGAAATACAGTAGGCCAGGTCAATACTCTGAAAAAGCCATAAAGTGGTTGTTGTGTCAGGAGCGAGAGTTTGGACGTGAGATTATTTACGCCGGTTGTTCGCCTGAGTATACTCACATATATATATATATATATATATATATATATATATATATATATATATATATACTATATCTATATATAGACTCATAGAGAGTTCTACTGTAGACGGTTTTTTATCTGCGGAAGACGAAGGTAAAGGGACTGTCTACGAATTTCAAGGCTGCTTTTTTCACGGCTACCCCAACTGTTATCTTACAGATCGCGATATAATTAAATAAAAGACAGGGGGTAGTTTTAACCAACTCTACGAAAATACTGTTATAAAAACTAACAATATTAAAGAATGGGGATACACCTTAATCGAAATTTGGGAATGCGAGTATGAAAATTTTATAAAAGATAATTTAGTCGATTTTCATACTTATATAATAAGTCATCCACTCGCTAAAAATAATACAATCAATCCTCGCAACGCGATTTTCGGAGGTAGAACAGGTAACATCGTAACAAAATATGAATCCCAGGAAAATGAAAATATTAGTTATTTAGATGTTTGCTCACTTTACCCGTTTATTTGTAAAACGGGTACCTATCCGATAAGTCACCCAACAAATTAAACAGGAAAAGATTGTCTTTTACTAACTGGTATAGTTTATGAAACTTTTGATAATTTCAAAGGGCTTGTATCGTTAAATGTAAAATTCTATCTCCTTGCGATATGCTCCACCCCGTGCTGCCAGTAAAAATGCACGGTAAATTATTATTTCCTTTATGTAAAAAATGCTGCGAAGACCAGGTGCAGCATGACTGTATACACGAAAATTCCAATCAACGTGCATTATCGGGAACGTGGTTATCGTGTGAAATTGAAAAAAGTCATACAAAAAGGATATAATATATTATCCGTATGACAATACGATGTGGAGACGTATAATCCAGAAACTCAAGAAGAAGGATTGTTTAGTGATTATATAAATACTTTTTTAAAATTAAAACAAGAGACAAGCGATTAGCCTACTAATATAGCGTCGGATCACGAAAAAAATTTGTATTCTAGATTATAAAAAAAAAAAATTATAAAGTAGAAGGCATACAATTAGATAAAGAAAACATTCCAAAAAATCCCGGCATGCAATCAGTAGCAAAACTATGTTTAAATTCGTTTTGGGGTAAGTTTGGGCAGCGTGATAACTTACCACAAACCATAGTGGTTCGTACTTACGCAGAGTTATCAAAATTATTATATGTGTAGAAATAGATATTATAAATTGTTCACCTGTAAATGATGACGTAATATATGTTACGCATTGCAGCAAAGTTGATATGATTGTATCATCACCATCGATAAACATCGTCATTACAGCGTTGTTGTACTCTTACTTGAAACAATTAGAAGACCGAGTCTTGTATTAAGATATAGACTCGGTTATATTTAAATCGCCTACGGATAATCCTTCAGAGTATCAGCCACCGACAGGCTCGTTACTTGGGCAACTAACAGACGAATTAAAAGTATATGGTCCTGGCGCGTACATTAAAATTTTTATTTCGGAGGGTCCAAAATTTAACGGTTATCGGGTAAGTTTGCCATCGAGGGAGACTATGATACGTGTAAAATAAAAGGGATAAGGATAAATTATTAAAATTCTCAAAAAAATAATTTTGAGACAATCTTAGAATTAATTGAAAATTATTATAATGAAAATGCGTGAGAAGATACTATTGTTATAAATAATACTTCGATTCGTCGAACGGCTGAGCACGATATAGTCACGTGTCATTAAACAAAAGAATGCTCAGTTATTTTTATGAAAAGCCGCTTTATTTTGCATACTATTTCGTATCCATTTGGTTATAATAAAAATTAATATTTATTATTATTATTTTTACAGAGAAAGGCAAAAAACTTATACCAAATGAGGTCGGCTGTCAGATTTCAGCTTGTCATCATTATCCCTTCTATTAAAGAAACTTAACAACTTAACTACATGCTGGGCTCGTATTTTGCACGCACTTTTATATTATAAATTTAATCAAGAATACGAAATGTACAAAATATTTGTTTTATTTAAAAAAAATAATGGGCCAAAATTATAGTTTCATTACTGTGTATTTTTTCGGGAATTTTAAAACTGTATACTGCATAAATTGTCATACATACGGTGATCGATGTCGGCCAACAGTACAAGAGTTTCATAGCCCTATAGACCCATGCCATCGAGACCTTCACGTATCGAACCGCATGGAATCTAAGCCTATTATAAATAGTTATTATAAATCACCCACTCTACGATAAAAATGCCACCAGGTGCAGTAACTATATATAATGCTCATATTGCGAGAGAGAATTTAGTCAAAACTTGATGAGTAAACAGGTTAAATCGTCGGCCCCCACGTCCACGTTATAGAGTTGGTGATTACGTATGTATGAGTCGCGAGAAAAATGTTTTTGATAAGGGAGCAATAAAAAGTTAGAGCGAAGAGATATTTAAATTTTCACGTGTTACCCGAGACAAAATTTAATCGTTTACGAACTCAAGGATTTAGCTGATGAAAATATCGAAGGAATTTTTTATCCCGAAAAATTAAGTCAAGTTCAAAGGGATCGTATGAAGCAAGAACATAAAATTGATAAAATTTTAAGTGAGAAAGGTTGTGGAAAAAAACTATATTAACCGACACGTTGCAATGGTGGCGAATACGCAGCTTCGCCGATCAACAAAGCTAAGCGGCAGAGTGCGCGGTTAGTAATTGGATGGGTGACCTCTGGCCTAATCTCGCCTCTGTGGCTTTGGGGATCGGTTAGTTGGCTTTTTTCTGCCATAACAACGTGAGCGGGAGATGTGCAGGAGGTCGGGGTGGGTGTCCAGGTCTACGCAATGTGACGTGTGCGTCTAGTTAGAATTCAGGCAATACACTGGGTCATTCCGGGTCGGGTTTTCTCCCTCTAAGTTTTTCCTGACCAACAAGTCATATCCTGGGCAAACGCGGAGTGGCTTCCCTTCTCCCCAAAATCACAATGCTATCGTATCAATGCAAATTCTTAAGGCAAAGCTAATGTATATTTCCCGGGCATAACCCTCACACATTGGTGGTAAGGGGCCCTAGCTGTAATTGTCACAGGATTAAACAGCGAAAAAAAAAAACGATATTTTGTTAGTTGGGTTGGATATCCTAAAAAATTTAATTTTTGGGTTCGCACCAGTGATTTTAAAATAAAAACCGAGTGTGGGTCTCGGGGACCCCCGACAGAAGTGAAACTTCAAAGTCGTGTGAATGACAGTATATTATATAGATCAATATATTAATA